>CM038793.1:235016227-235046449 GCA_021764765.1 Vicia sativa | reverse complement strand
AATTCTATCTTGCATGGCACCAATCCAATATTCATCATCAAAGCTTTTTAACATTTTTGGTTCATCTTGGATATAAAACAAGAGTTTGAGATGATTTCTAGATCTTGTAATTACCCACCGTGAGATTCCTATGATGAGTTCTTTGGGACGATCTTTCCGAATTCGATGAAAGGTTCTTGTTAGCTTCCTTGATTCAAACTCTTATAAGTAGGATTAGAACATCAGCTTTGTAACCATCAGGTGGAGTGTCAAAGAATGTCTAACATCATAAGGGACATTGGCTTCCCTGGTGATCATCAACCTGGGTGACATTTATAGATTCCATCATGCAACTTTGGTCCTGGAATTGAACACTCTATATGCCCTGCTGCCAGAGTATCCCGGTAATATCTCATCACTTTTTAGGTCCATGATCATGATCTTTTGTCGTACTTTCCAAGGTGTTTTAGTGTCGTTTCTTATGTTTTCATGAGTTTTCTTTTAGTATTTTAATTATGTTTCATCAAGTATTCTCGATTAGATAAGGTCATGTCCATGTTTTTATCATTTTTACCGTTGGTGCGTGTAATTTGGTTGTTGTTTCAAGGTGTTTCAGGTTTCTATCTAGTTGGCTATCCGATACCAATGCGAAAATGATCCAAATACAGAAGAGACGCACGAAAACGAAGATTTCAGAACTGTGACACGGGTGCCCGTGTCGTGCAACACGGCCCGTGTCGTGGCACCTGTAGAAGATGAAAAATGGGATAAACTGAGAACACAACACGCCACCGTGTTGTACAACACGACCGTGTCGTGTCCTCCAAGGTGTGGACTTGATTTACGGCGAAGAATCTCGACACGGTCACCGTGTCACGCAACACGGCCCGTCGTGCATCCGAGGAAAATTTCTATTTTTCGGCTACGCCGACGGGACAAGTTTGAGGGCGCTTTGACATTTCTTTTAATATTGAGAATACTCAAGTATATTAGGAACTAGGTTAGAGGAGAAGGACACTTTTTGATTGGGAGAATTAACATATTGGAGAGAGCTTAGAGTGGTGATTCAAGGAGAAGAAGGATCGATCAAGAGCGGAAGCAATCGACGATCCAACCTCTCCAAATCCTATTGTAATGACTTTTCTTCTTGATTCTGTTTTCATTAGTAGTATGAACATGAGTAGCTAAACCTCCCAATGTCAGGGAGGTGTCCCTGATTTGCGTTGTAATGACTAATTGATGTTTCGTAATATGAGTTTTATGTTTAAACCTTATTCTTTATTGTGTGCAACATTTTTAATGCTTAATCTGCTTGGAAGAAATGATTATTGATCGTAATTAGGGTTCACGATCAATCCTAATCCTCGTTGCATCACTTTTATCATAGGTGATATTCCTAAGGAATTAGAATACCCTCCTAACATTGCTTATGTCGAACTAATGCTTGATATTCTCTCTCGCATCCGAGGAATTAGGGCAAAGAGAGAATACCAAAGGTTTTTCTTGAAAGGAATTATGAAAAATAACTTTAGGTATAGGGAAAGAAAAGTTGAAACATAGCTTTTCAAAATAACGAAACAAATTGGTCATTGTATCGCGATTCATACACCGCCCGGGCATTATTCTCATCGTCATATATAATCTTCTCGCAAATTTAGTTTTCAGATTATCGTAGTTCAAACAAACAATCAACCATTGCTTTTGTTCAATTGATATTCATTCGAACAAACTTAATTCACGGTGCAGTCCTCAAGAGATCGACTTTGGGGTTTTTCCCATTATTACTACATCGATAAATAGTACACTTGCTATTTTACCGATCAAGTTTTTGGCGCCGTTGCCGGGGACTGCCAAATAATTAAGTTTAGTTGAGCTATTTCAATTGAAATTTTGTTGCTCCGCGACTAAAATTTTATTCTTCTGCTATTTTATTTTATCGCATTTTGCTATCTGCTCTAACTTTTGTCTGACTTGTTTATGCGAGGTCAGACCTCAGCTAAATTTTCCTTTGACACAGAACCAGAAAGAGCATTGCACGAGAGACGCCGTCAATTAAGAGTTGAAAGACTGACAGTATCAAGTGCAAGACCCAGTACTATAAATCAAGAAACGGAAGACGAAGTGTGCAGGCATTCGAGCACGTACGACCAGACCGGCTGAGAAATGGATCAGAATAATGGTAACATAGCAGGAGGTCAACCCCCGGCAGAGAGATTGCTAGGGGACTATGGAGGGGCAAATGCTCAACCAAACCGGATGACCATTGTCAATCAACCAGTGAATGTAGCACACTTCCAGCTACATCCATCGACCATCCGCCAGCTTGGAGAGCAAGCTTTCACTTAAGAATCAACGAGGATGCAAATAAGCATCTTCAGAGATTTCTTACTACCACCACGTCGTTGAAAATCGAGGGTCATTCCGAGGAGGCAAAGAGACTTGTTATGTTCCCTTTTACACTCACTGATGATGCGGAAGAGTGGTTCTACTCACTCCCACCGAGTATCACAACATGGCAAGAGATGGAAACAAAGATTCCTCAACGAGTATTTCCCGCCTGTTGTTCATCCGTAAAAGATACAATATTGTTAATTTCAAACAAAAGAAGGGAATCACTTGGGATGCATACAAGAGGTTCAAAAGATGTCTAACTTCGTCCTACTCACAACATGGATGCAATCGAAAGGATGCAAAACTTCGTGAATGGCTTACGATTAAAGACAAAATACCGGAGCAGATGTGGATCTACAAATTTCTCAACAGCTACTGGTATCAGAAGAATTATAGAGGCTATCGCCGCCAATGAGCATCTTGAGTTGTATGATCGTACTGTGAACCAACCGGATGGCAAGATAGATTTGAAACTGACAGAGCAGGTTGTGAAAATGGAGGATCAAATCGCTGCAGAGGTAGAGAGAAGATTGAAAAAGATGAATATCGGAACTCAGACAGTGGCAAAGGTGGAACCAGTTCAAGCGGTCCTTTGTGAAATATGTGGTGGACCGCACTTTGCTATGCACTGTGTAGCAACTCAAGAGCAGGTTGAGCAGATTCAAATGCTAAGGTAACAATCAGATGCCAACTCATATAATCCGGTTGGAAGAATCACCCAAATTTCTCTTGAAGGACCAACAGGAAACGCTCAAAACGGTCCAGTACAATACCAGATCATCAGCCTCAACAAGACTAACCTCAACAACAACAACAATACCGTCTCAAGAACAACAACCTTACCATCAGCCTCAACAAAGAATATCAACCATGTGGTCCAAGAAAGGCGGATTGGGAAATTGCCATTGAGAAGATGGTCAGCTCTCAATTCCAAGAAGAGACAAGAAGTAATTTCGTGAATACGGAGCCTCAATAAAGAATCTTGAAGTGCAAATGAGTCAAATCGCCCAACATCTTGCAATTCCTCAAACACCGAGCGCCCTAAGCGCAACTGCGTTTAATCCAAAGGACAATCATAAAGTCAATGCTGTCACTACCCGAGGGAAACCAAGTGAAGATGTGGAAAAGACATCGGTAAGTGAAGATCAATCATGGAAGTGGAGTTGGACATAAAAGAGAATGAGAGAGTTGAGGAAGAATTGGCAATACCAGTACCATTAAAGAAAAGTGGAAGAACCGAAACCAAGGATCAAACTCCTTACCCCCAAAGAAATAAGAAAAGGGAAGCAAGAGAAGAATTTGAGAAGTTTCTTGAGTTGTTCAAAAGTCGGAGCTGAATATTCCGTTATTGAGGCACTTGCAGTATGCCTACATATGCTAAATTCATGAAGGACATCATTGCAGAAGCGAACCATTGCGATGAGCCTATTATTCTAACCGAAACTTGTAGTGCTATTTTGCGCCTTAAGATTCCGTGAAAAGAAAGACAGAGGAGCAAGCTACCATACCTTGCACTATTGGTGATAGATCTTTCAAGAGAGCGTTAATCGATCCGGTGCTAGTATCGCCCCATGCCTCTCTCCATCTACAAAAGTTAGGTATTGGTGTTGTCCAAGACACTCGGATGACTCTCCAATTTGGATCATTCTTAAGCGGCCTTATGGAGTTGTCCAAGACGCTCTTGTGAAAGTGGATAAGTTTGTGTTTCCTGGATTTCGTGATCCTTGAAATGCCGGAAGATGAAGAGATGCTAATTTTAAATGACCATTCTTGGAAACCGGGAGAGTTATGATCGATATGGAAGGGGGTACACTTACTTTGAAGGTTTATGATGAGGAGCTGAAAATAGATGTTCGTAATACCATGAGGCATAAAGAGGATTTTGGCACAAGTAGCAACATTCAAGTGTTTGAGCAAGTGGGAGAAAGGGATCACATGGCGAGTGTATCCGAATTGCCTCTCGAAAGAGTTTTGAGTATGTCAATTTTTGAGGAAAATGCAGAAGTTGATGGTAGTGAAAAGGAAGTGGTGGAAATGTTGAATATTCAACCTGTTCTAAAAAGATCCCGGACATAGGTGGAAGACCTAAGGCAACCTCAGAGTTGAACGTAATGAAGACAAGCCAAAAAGTTCAGAGTTGAAACAGCCTCGAGAATCAAATACGTTTTCCTTGACATCGATGAAAATGTCCCGCTATCATTAGCTCTAATTTGCAAAGTGTGCGGAAGACAAGTTAATTGAAGTTCTTAAAATTTCGTAGGTGCTATTGGTTGGAAAATCAAGACCTCAAAGGTATAAGTCCCACGGTTTGCATGCATAAAATTCTCATGGAAGAAGATCACAAACCAAAGTACAGCCCTGAGGAGATTGAACCTGCTATGAAGGAGGTGGTGAGAAAGGAAGTTGTAAAGTGTTAGATGCAGGACTTATTTACCCTATCTCGATGCAAGACATGGGTGAGTCCTGCTCATGTGGTGCCCAAGAAAGGAGGCACTACCTGAATTGTGAATGAAAAGAATGAGTTGATCCCAACCAGAAATACCACCGGGTGGCGGGGTGCATTGACTACCGGAGACTAAATTTAGCCACGAGAAAAGATCATTTTCCACGCCATTCATTGACCGACATGTTAGAAAGGTTAGTCAACATACTATTGTTTTCCGGATGGATACCCGGTACAACCAATTGCATTGCACCAGAGGATCAAGAGAAGACGGCTTTCACTGCCCTTACGGTGTCTTTGCTTATCGGGATGCCATTCGGGTTGTGCAACGCCCAATGACATTTCAACGATGCATGACTTCTATTTTTGCGATATGCTCGAGAAGCATATGGAAGTCTTCATGGACGATTTCTCCGCTTTTGGATCCTCATTTGATAACCGTCTAGCTAACCTTTCACTTGTTTTAAATGATGTCAAGAAAGCAACTGATCCTAAACTCGAAAAGTGCCATTTTATGGTACGAGAAGGCATTGTTCTTGGTCACAAGATTTCTCAAGGGATCAAGTCGATCAAGCTAAAGTGGAGGTTATCTCAAAATTACCACACCTGTGAATGAGAAAGGTGTTCGAGTTTCTTAGGCCATGCGGGGTTCCACCGTAGGTTCATCGAGATTTTTAAAATAGCCAAGCCATTGATTTACCTTGTTAGTTAAAGATCACCCTTTGTATTTAACAAAGAGTGTGCGATGCTTTTGAGACACTAAAAATAAACCGTGTCGGCACCCATTGTGATAGCGCCGATTGGTCTTTCCCTTGAGATCATGTGCGATGCAGCGACATTGCGGTAGGGGCTGTTCTTGGACAGTGGAAAGAAAGGTCGCTTCATGTGATTTATTATGCTAGTCACGTGTTGAACCCCCGCACGATGAATTATGCAACCACCGAGAAGGAGTTGTTAGCGGTTGTTTATGCCTTTGATAAATTCAGCAATATCTATTGGGTTCCAAAGTAATTGTGTACACCCACCATCGCTTTGAAATATCTTTTGCTAAGGTGAATCGGCCGAGACTCGAGGTGGATTTTACTCCTCCAAGAGTTCGATGTAGAAATCGTGACAAGAAAGGGTGTGAGAACACCGTAGTCGATCACTCTCTCGAATGTCACCTATTGAGGAGATCAAGATCGCGTCCAATAAAGGATGAGTTTGTCGATGAACACATCCTAGTCGTTGTTGAGTGCCTTGGTTTATGGATTATGCAAACTACCTTGTTGGTGTATAATTCCGATGATTTTGATTCTAACCGTAAGAAAAAGTTTGTTCATGATTGCGGGTTTTATCTATGGGACGACCTTACCCGTACAAGAGAGGAGGACGGATTGATGACGATGTGTGCCTCGAGGAAGAACAAAGAGATGTGTTGAGAGCATGTCATGATTCCGAACGGTGGACATTTTAGCGGTGACGACTGCATCTAAAGTTTTGCAATCGTGGATTGTACCGCCGACATTGTTCAAGGATGCCTGTGAGATGGTGAAGGAGGTGTGATAAGTGTCGCGGATCGGGAACATATCAAAGAGAAATCAAATGCCCAATTTCATGCTGAGGTCGAGTTATTCGATGTTTGGGGATTGACTTCATGGGTCCATTTCCACCGGCTATTCGGGAAGAACTACATCCTAGTTGCTGTGGATTATGTATCGAAATGGGTGGAAGCGGTAGCCTTACCAACCAATGATGCTAAGGTAGTAGTCAAGTTCTTGCGAGAACATCTTTCCGTGTTCGAGTACGAGCATTGATAAGTGATGAAGGAACTCACTTCCTAAATCACCTCATGGAGAAACTCCTTCAAAGTACAATGTGAAGCACCGAGTAGCCACTCCTACCATCCTCAAACGAGTGGTCAAGTAGAAGTGTCTAATAGATGCCTCGCCATTCTGAGAAGACGGTGAGTTCGTCGCGAAAAGATTGGGCGACAAAGTTAGATGATGCATTATGGGCTTACCGAATCGCTTTCAAAACACCTATCGGAATGTCACCGCACTAACTCGTCTATGGCAAAGTCACATCCCTTTTAGAGCCGGAACACAAGGCTTTTGGGCAACCAAATTCTTGAACATGGATGTATCTCTAGCAGAAATTCTAGGATTCTCAGCGCATGAATTAGAAGAGTTTCGGAATTATGTATGAGAATGCCAAGGTTTACAAATGACCAAGAAGTGGCACGATAGGAGAATCCAGAAAAGAGTTTTGGGAAGGACTGGTCCTTCAGACAATTCGCCGAAGCTATTCCTGAAAATTGCGGTCCAAATGGTCCGGACCTTTGTGGTTCATAAGGTGTTTCCATATGGAGCGGTCGAGATTAAGAATCAAGCCAATGGAGACATTTTCAAAGTTAATGGGCGAGGCTTAAGCCTTATTTTCAAGGTCAAAAGATTGGATGATTGAGGTCATTCGTCTTACTCAGTAGGACAACGGACCGTCGAGCCATGCGACGATAAACGCAGCGCTTCGTGGGAGGCAACCCACGATTTTATTTAATTTTTGTTTGTTCATTTTGTAGGTCTTTAGTTGATGTGTCTCACTAATCAAGCTGGAAGGAGAGGTGTCGAATAAACGGGTTTGAAAAAGCAGCAAAATGCATGATTTGGTGTGGTTTCAGAGCCCTGACACGGCCACCCGTGTTGCATGACACGGCCCGTGTCAAGAAATGGGTTTACATGGTAATTTCGTGGCAGAACAGGGATACAACACGGGTGCCCGTGTTGTGCAACACGGCCCGTGTTGTGGCTACTGAAGAGCATGGCTTTGGAAATTAAATTGTGGGAGCAGGATGCAACACGGTGCCGTGTCGTGCAACACGCCCGTGTCGTGGCGAACTTTGCATTTTTTTTTGACCCACAATTTTTATCCTTTACCCACTTTTAACTCTATTATTTACCACATATTATTTTATTATTCTCATTAACTCTTCTTCTTCTACCTCTCTCTCCTCCGCCCTAGCCTCCATTGTTACTCTTCCTTTAAGCCTCACTTTTCGGCATTACCCACTCACTAAAACTCCTCATCCCTCGTTGAGAAAGTTGATCATCTCATCTCCATTGTTATTCCTACGGTCTCCGCTTTGTCTAATCTCTCCGTCGAATTTTGTTGATTTGTGTTATTATGTTCTCACCATGCCTCCACGCAGAGATATCGGAAAGGTCGTCGCTGAATCCTCCGCCCTAAGAAGCGAGCCGCTCATCGCATAATGCTCATGGTATTCTATTTGAGGATCCGGACCATCAACGCAAGTATGTACGATTGGTGAAACGTGAAGTTGATTCCGCCGTACATTTGTAATGACACTTTAGATAACTTAGGGCTACGAATGGAGGTACATAGGATGTTTCATACTTTAGGCATGCTTGAATTTATGTTTGAAGCCGACATTTGAGCGCATAACCTTCGAATTTTGAGTTCTTTGATTTTCACTCCGCCATAGGTGGACAGTTCGATGAGGAGTATTTTGGCACTCTCAAGTTTCGTTTGTTTGATAATGACCATTCTCTATCGGTCGCGAATTGGGCGCCTTAAGCTCCCGAGCTTTGGCCCGGGCACCTCCCACCACTTTGTTGCAAGCGACTTTGGAAAGCAATTATGTGGGAGCTCGAGTATGTCGCTAAGGGGCCAAGGCTTCATGCACTCCACAACCCTTGTTTTCGATATGCCTGGGTGGGTTGCCTACACCCTTTCCGTCAGGATATACCGGGTGGCCACACAAAGAGAGCTATACTTGCTCTATGGCATGGCTAATAAGGAACTAATCAATATCGCTGCTTTTGCTGCCGATCACTCAGGTAGCCACCGCCATCGGTGACATTTCATGGAGGGATGATCACCCAGATAGCTGACTACCTCGGCTACGGTCCACAACTGATGGAAGAACCCACAGTGGGAGGTAAGACTAAGATTGACTTAGCTACATTCACCACCCAAGGTATGATCAAAGTTTTTAATGATTATTATTCCCTGTTACCGTGAATCACCATTTGTTAGCTTTACGCCTCCCGATTTTATTTCTATTGACAAACAAGCTAACGGTTTTATGCAAGTCCTATGCAAGACGACGGAGAAAATTTTGATGCTTGTGCAGTTCGGAAGGTGAAGCGGATAATCAACTGGTGAGGACCCTATCCTGAGGAGACTCCGTGCGAATCCTGTAACTCGTCGACGGTTCGTGGAGCATGACCAAAACGAATGGGACCGGATGCACGATCAGTGTGCTATATCCGTGAGTGAGTGCAAGGCAAGGCGATGAGCAAAAGAGAGGGAGGAGCAGCCCGCCAGGGCGCTCATTGGGGAAATGCATGAGTGGATGCAAGATGTTGCATCGCCAACACCCACCTCGGTGATCTCGGTGAGTCCCTCCTCGCGCTGTTCTCCAACCGTGAGGACACCGTTGAGTTCGTGTGGGGGTATTTATTTGTTTATTTATGTGTTTTGCTTTGTTATTCTAGTTGTCTTTCGCTTTTCCTCTCTGTCGTTTCTTTGAGTCAAGAGTAGTTTTAAGTTGCTTGTTTGGAAATATGTTGAAATCCACAGAAAACACCGACTTGAACGAAAAAAATTAATTAGTCTGCGATTTTATTTGGTTTATGGTGAAGTGAGGAGAAAGTATATAGAGTTGAGTGAAAAGAAACCGTTGGGGAAATTAGAAAATCTTGATGTTGAGGTATAACACGAACACACCGAGTCTTCCGAGTAAGGAACGAGTCTAACGTGTAGATTTGTGCCATGGTACTTTGATCCGAGAAGTATGCCCAATAGTTTCTACCCAACAGTGCTTAATCTATACTAAGTGTGTGTGCAAGGTTGATCGAGAAAAACTGTTGAATAAAAAAAAAGCACCGAAAAATGAATAAAGACAATTAGACAATCGATCCTTCTAAGTTGGGTAACCCTCACCCGGTTATTCAGCCTAACGGCGGTTGTATTAAAGGTCGTCCCTAAAGGGACAACGAAAAAAGGTGTAAGAAGATACATTTGATCAATCTTGTGCATACAACGAAAAATCAAAAGCCTTAAAATGATTGTCCGAATGAAAAGGGTAGAAAATCGGAAAATAAGACCTAAGCCCAAAGCATAGTTAGAGAGGTTGCCACAAAGGAGATTGAGGTCCGTGGTGCAATCGCGGTTTAGTGTTCGTGCGATACCTTGATTGAGAGAGAAGTACCAAAAGTATTCATCCGTGACTTAGAACGAAAACTCACGTTTAGTATCATCGCTTCATCCGCAAGTTCTAAGCTATTGATTATTAAGGTGTTATGTAAGCTTATTGTTCGAGGTCAAGCAAAGTTCAAGTTCGGGGAGTTTGATCTGATCTTTGTCGTACTTTCCAAGCAGTGTTTTAGTGTCGTTTCTTATGTTTTCATGAGTTTTTTTTAGTATTTTAATTATGTTTCATCATTCTCCGAGGATAAGCAAGTCATGTGTCCATGTTTTTATCATTTTACCGCTGGTGCGTGTAATTTGGTTGTTGTTTCAAGGTGTTTCGTGTTTCTATCTAGTTGGCTATCCGATACCAATGCTAAAATGATCCAAATACGAAGAGACAAAACGAAGATTGCACGTGACACGGGTGCGTGTCAGGCAACACGGCTGTCGTGGCACCGTAGAAGATGAAAATGGGATAAACTAAAGAACAACACGGCCACCCGTGTTGTACAACACGGACCGTGTCGTGTCCTCTGAAGGTGTGGACTTGATTTTACGAAAAGAACGACACCGGTACCCGCAACAACACGGCCCGTGTCAGCATCCGGAGGCTAAAATTTCTATTTTCTCGGCGTGGGACAAGTTTGAGGCTTGGACATTTTTTAATATTTGAGAATACTGTTATATTAGGAACTAGGGTTGAGGAGAAGGACACTTTTGATTGGGAGAATTAACATATTGGAGAGAGCTTAGAGTGGTGATTCAAGGAGAAGAAGGATCGATCAAGAGCGGAAGCATCGATATCCAACCTCTCCAAATCCTATTGTAATGACTTTTCTTCTTGATTCTTTCATTAGTAGTATGAACATGAGTAGCTAAACCTCCCAATGTCGTGGAGGTGTCCACGATTTGCGTAATGACTAATTGATGTTTCGTGAATATGAGTTTTATGTTTAAACCTTATTCTTTATTGTGTGCAACATTTTAATGCTTAATGCTGGAAGAAATGATTATTGATCGTAATTAGGGTTGGCCGATCAATCCTAATCTGTTGCATCACTTTTATCATAGGTGATATTCCTAAGGAATTGAATACCCTCCGAATACCTGCTTTTATGTCGAACTAATGCTTGATATCCCTCTGGCATCCGAGGAATTAGGGCAAAGAGAGAATACCAAAGGTTTTCTTGAAAGGAATTATGAAAAATAACTTTAGGTATAGGGAAAGAAAAGTTGAAACATAGTTTTCAAAATAACGAAACAAATTGGTCATTGTATCGATTCATACACCGCCGCATTATTCTCATCGTCATATATAATCTTCTCGCAAATTTAGTTTTCGTATTATCGTAGCTCGAAACAAACAATCAACCATTGCTTTTGTTCAATTGATATTCATTCGAACAAACTTAATTCACGGTGCAGTCCTCAAGAGATCGACTTTGGGGTTTTTCCCATTATTACTACATCGATAAATAGTACACTTGCTATTTTACCGATCAGTCCATCTTTCTCCTTTGTTCATGATCTGTCAAGATATAACATTTGCTTCCAAAAACATGGAAGTACTTCACAGTAGGCTTTCTCCCTTTCCATATTTCATAAAGAGTGGATGATGTTCCCTTTCTCAATGTGACCCTGTTGTGGACATAGCAAGTTGTATGCATAGTGACTCAAAAGTGGATATGAAGCTTCTTGGCATGTATCATTGCCCATGATTCCTATATAGTTCTTTTTCCTTTCCATGACTCCATTTCTTTGAGGAGTTATAGGTGAAGAGAACTCATGATTGATCCATTCTGAAGAGCATAACTCATCAAACTTACTATTTTCAAATTCCTTTCCATGATCATTTCTAATCCTGACAATGCAGCCTTCTTTTTCTCTTTGAAGTCTTTTGCACAATTCTTTAAAGACATCAAATACATCAGATTTCTCTCTAATGAAGTTTATCCAGGTGTATTTGGAAAAATTATCAACAACAACATAGGCATACCTCTTCCCACCAAGAATTTCTACCTGCATGGGACCCATCAAATCCATATGTAGAAGTTCTAGAACCTTGGAAGTGGTTATATGTCTTGTCTTTGGATGTGACATCCTAGTTTGCTTCCCAACCTAACATTCACCACAGACTCTTCCTTCATCAATCTGAAGCTTTGGAATCCCTATGACAGCCTCCAAGGATATGATCTTTTTCATTCCTCTAAGATGTAAATGGCCAAGTTTTTGATGCCACAGTTTTACTTCCTTTTCTTCTTTGGCTCTAGAGCACACAGAAGAGTAGTTGGTGTCCTTAGATTCCCACAAGTAACAGTTGTCTTTTGATCTGACTCCTCTCATTACAACTTCTTGTTTTTCATTTGTGACAAGGCATTCAGACTTGGTGAAGTTGACTTTGAATCCTAGATCACATAGTTGACTGATACTGATGAGGTTAGCAGTTAATCCATTTACCAGTAACACTTCATTCAAGTTTGGGACTCCAGGGCAGTCCAATTTTCCAACACCTTTGATTTCTCCTCTAGCTCCATCTCCAAAAGTGACATAGCTGGTTGAATGAGGCTTGATGTCACTCAGCAGATTTTTTTATTCCAGTCATATGTTTAGAACATCCACTGTCAAAGTACCAGTCTTCTTTGGCAGAGACTCTAAGAGAGGTGTGAGCTATCAAGGTTGTAGTCTTTTTCATCCATTGTTGATTATTTGGTGTCTTGTTAGTTTTAGGTTTGACATGTGGAGTCTGGTTAGGATACCCATATAATCTGAAACAAAATGGTTTTATGTGGCCAAACCTCCCACAATAATGACATATCCATCTTTGGTAATTCCTCTTCATGTTTCTTTGCCCTTGATGTTGAGCCCTATGTTGTGACATCTGTTTTGACATTTGTTTAACAGGCCTAGGTTTCTTCATGTCAAAAACAGATTCCTTTGCAGCCACAAATCCTAGACCAGACATGTTTCCAGCATTTTGTCCAGTCTGCAGTATCTCTTCCAACTTGTCAGTTCCATTTGTTAACATCCTGACTGACTTTGTCATCTGATCCTGTTTGGAGTTCAACACCAGAACTTTACCTTTGAGATGACTTATAGTTGCTATGTCTACCTTCTTCTCAGCCTCCAACTTTACTATGAGCTTCTTCTGCTTCTCATTTTGTTGGCAAACATCAGCACTCCTAATACACAACTTCTTGTAGGTGTCAGCAAGTTCTTCATAAGTCAGCTCCTCATCACTTGAATCATTATCAAAGTTACAAATACCAGTTAGTGCAGTAACTAGTTTAGCTGATTCTTCTTCAGAGTCACTTTCTGAGTCACCATCAAACCAAGTGACATGCATTCCTTTCATTTGTTTCTTTAGAAAGATAGGACATTCAGCTCTAATGTGTCCATATCCTTCACATCCATGACATTGGATTCCTCTGCTTTGATTTCCCTTTTCTTCAGGCTTAGCTCTTCTGCTTGAATCATAGGATCTGATAGTGTCAGGGGAAATGTTCTTGACATTTGATCTTGGCTTCTAGTCCATTCTCTTGATGATTTTGTTGAACTGTCTTCCAAGCATAGCTATAGCTTCTGATATATTCTCTTCATCACTCTCCTTGCTTTCCTCTTCAGCATTGGATACAAAGGCTACGTGATAAGTGCCAAAATGTAGTTATTTTGTATATACATTTTATGGCACTTATCCGTTCTTTTATTGATATTCTTCGAATAAATCCCCCGCTATTTGTATAAATGTGTACATAATAGAATAATTGAGTTTTTGTGTAAATATTGTATAATTTGATAGTTTTTCATCTCTTTTATAGGTATTCATTCATAATTGGAGCATTGAGTAATAAAGTGTCGAAGACACGGCTCCAATCCAGCGATTTGAGCAACTCATCAACGAATAAGGCTCAAATCAAAGAAATAAAAATCATCAATTTGATTGATATTCATTCATGGTTAGATAGATCATTGAATAAGTTTTCCAACGCTTCAAACCGGGCGCAATTCCGAGTTACGGTTCTCAAGATATGGCAAAATAAGATTTGAACATAATGCATCGTGCTTATGCTAATACGAAGCGCTTAGCGCTCCTGCGACATCGAATTCTTTAAAGGGGCTAAAACACATTTTAGATTATGAGTTGGGTATTTTGAGTCCCAACACCATCAACATCATATTTTGATAGATTTGCTTGAAAACAACATTGGAGCTTGCATTTGGATGATCCGAATTAATCCTCGTCGATTGGTGTTGACAAACCAAGAAATGTTTGGTTCCTCTTTCTCTTCTCTTTGTAATCTCTTTGTTGGGTTTTGTATGTATATCTACTCATAACTCATGTATATTTATCACCTTTGGCGTTGTATAAAGCTTGTTTTCTGAATCTGTGGGTGATTGTCTTGGGTTTTACTCTATGTTAGGATTTGAGCTTTACTAGAGATAGATTGCTTAGATTCTTACCTAGGATGATTATCATTAGTTTCTAATGCTAGGAATGGGTTTAGATCTAACATTCACTATAGAGTATCTGAACTTAATGCCTCTGCGTTGGTGAAGTATGCTAGGAATGGGTATGGAGGTGACGCAGTTGACTTCTGTGTTGTCGAGGTAGGCGAGACATGGCTATTGAGATGATTTAGGAGGATTCTCAATTGGGTTAGGAATAGCTTAGGTTGTGAGGTATGTGATGACACGGATGAGTATCGTGGGCTAGTATGACATGGGTGGTAGATTTAAGTCTCAGGACGGGTAGTTTACATTCGTTCGCATAAGCTTCTATCCTTTATACTTTTTGTTCATTTACTTTTTGTCTTTTTATTTTCATTTCTTTTAATCCCAAACTCATTAACGGTAGAATTATCGAGCACCTAATCAATAACCAATCTGTGGACACGATACGATATAACCCAGTATATATCACGGTAAAAATAATACCAACTCTTTGCTTGCCGCTATACCGCAGCAACACTATGCTCTTGTTCTTCTTGTCCACATTTTCACTGATTCCCATCTCAAATGTCTGGAGTGAACCAATGAGTTAATCTACCTTCAAGCTGCAGATATCCTGAGCTTCTTCTATAGCATTCACTTTCATTGCAAACCATTTAGGCAAAGATCTGAGAATCTTTCTTACCAACTTTTCTTCAGACATCTTCTCTCCCAGGGCTCCTGAAGTGTTGGCAATTTCCAAGATGTTCATGTGAAACTCATGAATGGTGTAACACCCCAATTATACCCAAAGTTTATATACAAAAATCAGAGTAATTTTAAATTTCATAAATTAAACACTGAGGCGTTACACCATCAAAACAACTCACTTTAAATAGTTTGATTTAAAGTACAAGTCTCAGATACATAGCATCGCCGGAAGACATAAATTGATTCAAAAACATCAAAACATCTTCTTTATTAAACTTCCTTAATAAATCGGGTTTTCATAAAATATAATTCTTATACATGAAAGAATAACATCAAAAGAACAACAGCAGGACAACATAAATATTCCCCCCGAGTGCTACGTATCAGAGCGACACCGACTCGACTAACAGCAGCTAAAAACTCCGTCTTCATAACCTGCACGTTACCAATATAAAGGTAACGGCGAAACAAGTAAAGGGTGAGATACTCCAAAACATATAATTAAAGGCATGATGAATATATATATAGTTTGGAATATAAACGATATGGATTAGCAAGTGCATTCCACCACATATCTAAATCTCACCTACTTTTATCACTATTCTAAAGTGTTTAATCTACACTTAATCACCTAAGCCTCATCGGCACAATTCATCTCAACCACACATACACCTCCGTCTCCACGAGATCGTCACAAGCTAATACATCGCTAGTTAACACGACAATCCTAACCAACAACATCAACCAACAATATTCAACAATGCTAACAACATGAGCAACATGAACAATCATCACAAATTGGCTAAAGCCCATCTTCGCTTGGCATAAAAGCCCATCGCTTGGCATAAAAGCCCATCATCACAAACATCCTATTTACATCACTAATTAACACGACCGTCTTAAACAACAACATCAACCAACAACGTTAAATAATACGCTAATAATATAAGCAACACACCAAATCTTCACAAATTGGCTAAAGCCCATCTTCGCATTTTGGCATAAAGCCCAACATCACAACATCCTCGCAAACATCATCACAAACATCATCATATCATATATCATCGCAATTCAATATCATCCATCAATCAACAAAAACCCAACGCCAAACAACTCAAACATAAACATAACCGACTCCATGAGACACGACTATGTTATGCATGTGGTACCCATCGTTTTGTCCGTAATTAGGGACACTTGGCATAAAGCCGATCTTCGCTCGGCATAAAATCCATCATCGCTTGGCATAAAAGCCTCTTCGCTTGTTGGCATAAAAGCCCTCTTCGCTTATGCAATGTATGTGACTCGACAATAAAACAACACAACACAAAAAACAACATCGTCGCTCATTCAAATTGGCATAAAGCCCACATCGCCATAATTCATCCAAAACAAGATAAATATATCATCGCATTATTATGCAAAACGTCACATATAATTCATCATCATCAAAATCATGCATTCACAAATTGGAAGCATTTATCAACAATATTAATATAATCATCACATTATCATGTACAAAGACATATGTTATTTCATCGCAATTCATCGAGTATTCATTAATTAATACGTCGTCGCAAACATTATGTTTAATCACCCTACATCATAACCAATTCGCTCACTAAATTCCAAAAACGGAAAAATAGTCAAACACCTATCATCGTCGCAAAAGCCATCTCTAATAACCGGCATTACTCCTAATTGTCAACATCGTAGTCGGATCGTCCATACGTGTCCTAAATCCACTGAAACGAAATCCGATTCAATTGAACCGTAATTAACCTATTTCGGGTCATCTTGCAAAACTCGCAACTTCTAACAACTAACCTCACCACTAAGTTCTACACCTCAAACTTAGCTAGCACGTCAATTTCCGTTGAATTCGAAGCAACTTGCTCCGTCGTCGAATCTACCGAAATCGGAAAATCAGAACACATCGGGTTCGAAAGGAAGTGGAAAATCGAATTTTGGAGGCTACAGGAGCATCAACACGGCCCCCCGTGTGCATCAACACGGCCCGTGTTGAAAAGCCATCCGAACATGCAAAATCCACCCATGACAGTGAATCAACACGGGTGCCCGTGTGCAGCAACACGGCCCGTGTTGATTGGCCTACAACAACAAAATTTCTACAAGAGGGAAACACCGTGTTAATCAACACGGCCCGTGTTGATGGACCTGCGTGAAATCTTCACCTTTTTGAGTTTTTCTCAATCTTCTATCATTGTTTTCTTACCCATCTCAATACTCTTAGTTCTACAAGCTAGTACCTAATACATCCACAAACCATACTCCTAATCCAACTCTTCTAACCATTCCAACAATCAACCAACAAAACCCATAAATCAACCTATCCACTTTTCCCCCAAATCCAAAACATAAACATCAAAACCTAACAATATGAGATGGAGAATCAAACCCCTTACCTCATAAGCTTGGATGATCCATGATGATTCTACAAAGCTCAATCCACAAGCTTGCTCATGATCTTCTTCCTCTTCCCCTCATGCTCTTCTTCTCAAACCCTATTCTTTTCTCTCAAACTCTAAGTTTGGTTTTGTGAGGAAAAAATGGAAAGGAAAGGAGGAAGAAATGGTTTTATAAAGCTTCCAAGTTCCATGCTTGCTTTGGTGTTTTGTCAAAGGAAGGAAAACAAGGAGAAGTGTTTGGATGGAAAGAAAATGAGGAAAAATGGTTTATAAAGGTATTTCTACTAGTAAGCCAAGGATGAAAACCCAATCCTCAACAATTGCTCCCCACACCCCTAACTTACTAATTATATCTTCAATTCAATTAATTCAAATAATTCCGGGGAATTAAATATCGGATCCTAACGAAACGTCGCCAAATGTATTAATAGATATATTAATTAATACAAACATCCACGTCGCACAATAACTATCGATTGGTAATTCAAAAATATTAATAATATAATATAAATAAAAAACGGACGTTACAAATGGTCTCATCTTCCTTCATCCTCAGATTCTCAAATTTGGTAGTGAGCATCTGAAGTCTTGACATTTTTACCTTGGATGTACCCTCATGGGTGGTTTTGAGAGTGTCCCAAACATCCTTTGCCAGTTCACACTGATGTACTAGTCTGAAGATGTTTCTATCAATTCCATTGAACAAGGCATTCAATGCTTTAGAGTTGCCCAGAGCTAACTCTTCTTCTTCTTTGCTCCATTCTTCCTCAGGTTTCAGGCTAGTAGTCCCATCTTTCTCAATTTTAATGGGATGTTTCCATCCTCTGTCAGCAGCTCTCCAAGCTTTATTGTCCAATGACTTCAAGAAGGCAACCATACGTGGTTTCTAGTAGTCATAGTTTGATCCATCCAGAATGGGTGGTCTGCTCCAAAATCCTCTTTCCTTGTCCATAGCGCCAGAAAATAATATCCCTAGATCTCACCTGGAAAAACAGTGTGGTGCCCGCCACGATGCCAATTGAAATTCTGGCTACAGATACTTAATGTCAAAGTGAATGTTATGACACCCGTATCTGACAAACTGTTAACAATCCAAACAATAATTTAAAAGGCAGTGAAGAACACAATCAATTGTTAACCCAGTTCAGTGTGTAACTACACCTACATCTGGGGGCTACCAAGCCAGGGAGGAAATTCACTATAAGAGGTATTAATTTAGGAATAAATGAAACAGCTTATCTCCTTCACTTAAGACCTACCCAATGCAACTTCAATCTAAGTCCTACTTAGACCTGAGTTCCTACTCACTCCCCCTCAATCACAACAGTGATACTAATCTAATGTTTAATAGAATTGTGAAGACATTCTTCAATACACATGCTTGATTTTGCTTCAAAGCGTTAATCAAGAGACACAACACTCGTGCTTCAATGCTTTGAGTGATAAACTACCCTTACAACCACATCCTACTCCAAGGCACTTATCAAAAGATAATTGCTTGGCTCACAGGAATTACTAATAACACAATTACAATCTGCCTTATTGATCTTCTCCAAAAGCACAGCTCACGACATAAGGGTTAGTGAGATAATATAGAAGACATAGACTTCTCTTGGGCTTCCACAAATATAGCTAGGGTTAACCACAGTTAACCTAAAGACTTGTATTTGCAACATAACAAATTAGGGTTAAACATAATTAACCAAAAGTCCACGTGAGCATATGATCCAAACATATTAATCCAACTCAGAACAACCCAAGAGAATCCTGAAAACTCTCAGGAAATATAAATTTGCACAACAACTTATTCAATACAGAATGTCTTAACACTGGTCATGACATCATACATCCTGCTCACTGATCTTGCAGAATCCAGTACATATGATCAAAGCATAATCATTATGTTATGCAATCATACTGAGTTGTACCTGTAGCACATTCCTTCTGCATAATTTGTCTTTAACCCAAAATGTCATGACATCAGTCAGGACATTGTCATAATCTGGTTTTACAAAAAATTACAGCCAACATAAAAACACTTCAAAAAATCAGTCAGGACATTGTCATCATATTTTTTTAAGATTTATATTCACTTCAAATTTCATTTGATTTTTTAAAGAGTTATATTTACTTCAATTTTCACCAAATTTTTTGAAGACTTATTTCGCTTCAAATTTCATCATATTTTCTGAAGATTTATATTCATTTCAAATTTCATCAGATTTTCTTGAGATTAATATTCACTTCAAATTTATTCAGATTATCTTAAGATTTTTTTCACTTCAATTTTCACCAGAACTTCTGAAGACTTATATTCACTTCGAATTTCACCCGATTTTATGAAGACTTTTATTGAATTCAAATTTCATAATGGTTTTTAAGATTTATATTCACTTAAAATTTCCCAAGATTTTCTGAAGATAATCTATTCACTCCAAATTTCATCATAGTTTTTTAAGATTTATATTCAATGCAATTTTCATCAGATTATCTTAAGATTAATGTTCACTTCAATTTTCAATAGATTTTCTGAAGACTTATATTCACTTAAAATTTCATTTGATTTTCCAAAGACTTATATTCACTTCAATTTTCACCAGATTTTCTAAAGGCTTATATTCACTTCAAATTTCATCAGATTTTTGAAGACTTATATTTACTTCAATTTTCACAATTTTTTTGAAGACTTATATTCACTTCAAATTTCATAATAATTTCTCAAGATTTATATTCATTTCAAATTTCATCATATTTTCTTGAGATTAATATTCACTTCAAATTTAATCAGATTATCTTAAGATTTATGTTCACATCAACTTTAAACAGAACTTCTGAAGACTCATATTCACTTCGAATTTCACCCGATTTTATGAAGACTTGTATTGATTTAAAATTTCATCATGTTTTCTTAAGATTTATATTTACTTCAAATTTCACAAGATTTTCTGAAGATATTCTATTCACTTCAAATTTCATCATATTTTTTGAAGATTTATATTCACTTCAAATTTCAACATATTATCTTAAGATTAATGTTCACTTCAATTTTCACAAGATTTTCTGAAGACTTATATTCACTTAAAATTTCATCTGATTTTCTGAAGAATTATATTCACTTAAATTTTCACCAGATTTTCTGAAGACTTATATTCACTTCAAATTTCATCTGATTTTATGAAGACTTATATTTACTTTCTATTTTCACAAGATTTTTTTAAGACTTATATTCACTTCAAATTTCATCTGATTTTCTGAAGACTTATATTTACTTCAATTTTCACCAAATTTTTTGAAGACTTATATTCACTTCAAATTTCATCATATTTTCTAAAGATTTATATTCATTTCAAATTTCATTTGATTTTCTTGAGATTAATATTCACTTCAAATTTAATCAGATTATCTTAAGATTTATGTTCACTTCAATTTTCACCAGAACTTCTGAAGACTTATATTCACTTCAAATTTCACCCGATTTTATGAAGACTTATATTGATTTCAAATTTCATCATGTTTTCTTAAGATTTATATTCACTTAAAATTTCACAAGATTTTTGAAGATATTCTATTCACTTCAAATTTCCTTAGATTTTTTTAAGATTTATTTTCACTTCAAATTTCATCAGATTATCTTAAGATTAATTTTTACTTCAATTTTCACCAGATTTTCTGAAGACTTATATTCTCTTAAAATTTCATTTGATTTTCTGTAGACTTATAATCACTTCAATTTTCACCAGAATTTTTGAAGACTTATATTCACTTCAAATCATATTTTCTCAAGACTTATATTTACTTCTATTTTCACAAGATTTTATGAAGACTTATATTCACTTCAAATTTCATCTGATTTTCTAAAGACTTATACTTACGTCAATTTTCACAAGATTTTTTGAAGACTTATATTCACTTCAAATTTCATCTGTTTTTCTGAAGATTTATATTCAATTCAAATTTCATTAGATTTTCTTGAGATTAATATTCACTTCAAATTTAATCAGATTATCTTAAGATTTATGTTCACTACAATTTTCACCAGAACTTCTGAAGACTTATATTCACTTCAAATTTCACCCGATTTTATGAAGACTTATATTGATTTCAAATTTCATCATGTTTTCTTAAGATTTATATTCACTTAAAATTTCACAAGATTTTTTGAAGATATTCTATTCACTTCAAATTTCATTAGATTTTTTTAAGATTTATTTTCACTTCAAATTTCATCAGATTATCTTAAGATTAATTTTCACCAAATTTTCTGAAGACTTATATTCTCTTAAAATTTCATTAGATTTTCTATAGACTTATAATAAATTCAATTTTAACCAGATTTTTTGAAGACTTATATTCACTTCAAATCATATTATCTCAAGACTTATATTTACTTCAATTTTCACAAGATTTTTTGAAGACTGATATTCACTTCAAATTTAATCTGATTTTCTAAAGACTTATATTTACTTCAATTTTCATAAGATTTTTGGACGACTTATATTCACTTCAAATTTCATCCGATTTTCTGAAGATTTATATTCATTTCAAATTTCATTAGATTTTCTTGAGATTAATATTCACTTCAAATTTATTAGGATTATCTTAAGATTTATGTTCACTTCAATTTTCACTAGAAATTCTGAAGACTTATATCAACTTCGAATTTCATCCGATTTTATGAAGACTTATATTGATTTCAAATTTCATCATGTTTTCTTAAGATTTATATTCACTTAAAATTTCACAAGATTTTCTGAAGATATTCTATTCACTCCAAATTTCATCAGATTATTTTAAGATTTATATTTACTTCAAATTTCATCAGATTATTTTAACATTAATGTTCACTTCAATTTCACCAGATTTTCTGAAGACTTATATTCACTTAAAATTTCATCTGATTTTCTGTAGATTTATATTCACATCAATTTTCACCAGATTTTTTGAAGACTTATATTCACTTCAAATTTCATCATATTTTCTGAAGACTTATATTTACTTCGATTTTCACAAGATTTTTTGAAGACTTATATTCACTTCAAATTTCATCATATTTTCCCATGATTTGTATTCATTTCAAATTTCATTAGATTTTCTTGAGATAAATATTCACTTCAAATTTAATCAGATTATCTTATGATTTATGTTCACTTTAATTTTAACCAGAACTTCTGAAGACTTATATTCTCTTCGAATTTATTTCGATTTAATGAAGACTTATATTGATTTGAAATTTCATAATGTTTTTTTAAGATTTATATTCACTTAACATTTGACAAGATTTTCTTAAGATATTCTATTCACTTCAATTTTCACCAAATTTTGTGAAGACTGATATTCACTTAAAATTTCTACTGATTTTCTGAACAATTATATTCACTTCAATTTTCACCAATTTTTCTGAAGAAATATGTTCACTTCAAATTTCATCATATTTTTTAAGATTTATATTCACTTCAAATTTCATCATATTATCCTAAGATTCATGTTCACTTTAATTTTCACCAGAATTTCTGAGGCCTTCTATTCACTTCGAATTTCACCCGATTTTCTTAAGACTATATTCATTCCAAATTTCATCATGATTTCTTAAGATTTATACTCACTTAAAATTTCACAAGATTTTCTGATGACATTCTATTCACTTCAAATTTCATAAGATTTTTTTAAGATTTATATTCACTTCAAATTTGATCATATTTTCTTAAGATTTATATTCACTTCAAATTTCATCAGATTTTCTTAAGATTAATATTCTCTTCAAATGTCATCAGATTCTTTTAAGATTTGTGTTCACTTCAATTTTCAACAGATTTTCTAAAGACTTATATTCACTTCAAATTTCATCAGATTATCTTAAGATTTATGTTCACTTTAATTTTCACCAGATTTTTTGAAGTCTTATATTCACTTCAAATTTCATCTGATTCTCTAGAGATTATATTCACTTCAAATTTCATCTGATTATATTAAGATTCACGTTCACTTTAATTTTCATAAGAATTTCTAAAGACTGATATTCACTTTGAATTTCACCCGATTTTCTGAAGACGTATATTCATTTTTATTTATATCAGATTTTCTTAAGATTTATATTCAATTATAATTTCAGCAGATTTTCTGAAGACATTCTATTCACATCAAATTTCATCATATTTTTTTAAGATTTATATTCATTTAAAATTTTATCAGATTATCTTAAGATTTATGTTCGGTTCAATTTTCACCAGATTTTCTGAAGACTTATATTCACTTCAAATTTCATCTGATTTTCTAAAGACTTATATTCACTTCAATATTCACCAGATTTTCAGAAGACTTATATTCACTTCAAATTTCATCTGATTTTCTGAAGACTTATATTTACTTCAATTTTCACCAAAATTTTTTGAAGACTTATTTTCACTTCAATTTCATCATATTTTCTAAAGATTTATATTCTTTTCAAATTTCATCAGATTTTCTTGAGATTAATATTAACTTCAATTTTCACCAGATTTTCGGTGAACTTATATTCACTTCAAATTTCATCATATTTTCTAAAGACTTATATTCACTTCAAATTTCATCAAATTTTCATAAGATTTATATGCATTTCAAATTTCATCAGATTTTCTTTAGATTAATATTCACTTCAAATTTCATCAGATTATCTTAAGATTCATGTTCACTTCAAATTTACCAGAATTTCTGAAGACTTATATTCATTTTGAGTTTCGCCCTATTTTTTGAAGACTTAGATTCATATACACTTAAAATTTCACAAGATTTTCTGAAGACATTCTATTCACATCAAATTTAATCAGACTTTTTTAAGATTTATATTCACTTCAAATTTCATCAGATTTTCGTACGATTAATATTCTCTTCAAATTTCATCAGATTATCTAAAGAGATATGTTCACTTCAATTTTCACCAGATTTTCAGAAGACAAATATTCATTTAAAATTTCATCTGATTTTCTTAAGTTTTATTTTCACTTCAAATTTCATCTAATTTTTTGAAGACTTCTATGCACTTCAAGTTTCATTAGATTTTTTTAAGATTAATATTCACTTCAATTTTCACCAAATTTTTGGAAGACTTATATTCACTTCAAATTTCATCTAATTTTTTGAAGACTTATATTTACATCAATTTTCACAAGATTTTTTGAACATTTATATTCACTTCAAATTTAATCTGCTTTTCTGAAGACTTATATTTACTTCAATTTTCACAAAAAAATTTTGAAGACTTATATTCACTTCAATTTCATCATATTTTCTCAAGATTTATATTCATTTCTAATTTCATAATATTTTCTCAAGATTAATATTCACATCATATTTCATCAGATTATCTTAAGATTTATGTTCACTTCAATTTTAACCTGAATTTCTGAAGTCTTATTTTCACTTTGAATTTCACCTGATTTTCTGAAGACTTATATTCATTTAAATTTTTTATCAGATTTTCTTAAGATTTATATTCACTTAAAATTTCAGCAGATTTTCTGAAGACATTCTATTCACTTCAACTTTCATCATATTTTTTTTAGATTTATATTCACTTGAAATTTTATCAAATTATCGTAAGATTTATGTTCACTTCAATTTTCACCAGATTTTCTAAAGACTTATATTCACTCAAAATTTCATCTGATTTTCTGAAGACTTATGTTCACTTCAATTTCCACCAGATTTTTTGAAGTCTTATATTCACTTCAAATTTCATCTGATTTTCTGAAGACTTAAATTTACTTCAATTTTCACTGGATTTGTTGAAGACTTATATTCACTTCAAATTTCATCTGATTTTCTGAAGACGTATATTTACTACAATTTTCATCAAATTTTTTGAAGACTTATATTTACTTCAAATTTCACCAAATTTTCTCAAGATTTATATTCATTTTAAATTTCATATTATTTTCCTGAGATTAATAGTCACTTCAAATTTCATCAGATTATCTTAACATTCATGTTCACTTTAATTTTCACCTGAATTTCTGAGGCCTTATATTCACTTTGAATTTCACCCTATTTTCTTAAGATTATATTCATTCCAAGTTTCATCATATTTTCTTAAGATTTATACTCACTTAAAATTTCACAAGATTTTCTGATGACATTCTATTCACTTCAAATTTCATCAAATTTTTCTCAGATTTATATTCACTTCAAATTTCATCATATTTTCTTAAGATTTATATTCACTTCAAATTTCATCAGATTTTCTTAAGATTAATATTCTCTTCAAATTTCATCAGATTCTCTTAAGATTTATGTTCACTTCAATTTTCAACAAATTTTCTAAAGACCTATATTCACTTCTAATTTCATCATATTATCTTAAGATTTATGTTCACTTTAATTTTCACCAGATTTTTTGAAGACTTATATTCATTTCAAATTTCATCTGATTCTCTAGAGATTAATATTCACTTCAAATTTCATCTGATTATATTATGATTCACGTTCACTTTAATTTTCACCAGAATTTCTGAAGACTTATATTCACTTTGAATTTCACCTGATTTTATGAAGACGTATATTCATTTTTATTCATATTCAATTAAAATTTCAGGAGATTTTCTGAAGACATTCTATTCACATCAAATTTCATCAGATTATCTTAAGATTTATATTCACTTAAAATTTCATCTGATTTTCTGAAGACTTATATTCACTTCAATTTTCACCAGATTTTCATAAGACTTATATTCACTTCAAATTTCATCTGATTTTCTGAAGACTTATATTTACTTCAATTTTCAGCAAAATTTTTTAAGACTTATTTTCACTTCAATTTCATCATATTTTCTAAACATTTATATTCATTACAAGTTTCATCAGATTTTCTTGAGATTAATATTCACTTCAATTTTCACCAGATTTTCAGTGAACTTATATTCACTTCAAATTTCATTTGATTTTCTGAAGACTTATATTCACTTCAAATTTCATCAAATTTTCTAAGGATTTATATGCATTTCAAATTTCACCAGATTTTCT
This sequence comes from Vicia sativa, assembly GCA_021764765.1. Lineage (NCBI taxonomy): Eukaryota > Viridiplantae > Streptophyta > Magnoliopsida > Fabales > Fabaceae > Vicia > Vicia sativa. The sequence goes on along the minus strand of CM038793.1, from coordinate 235,019,884 downwards.
TTAGATTAATATTCACTTCAAATTTCATCAGATTATCTTAAGATTCATGTTCACTTCAATTTTACCAGAATTTCTGAAGACTTATATTCATTTCGAATGTCACCCTATTTTTTGAAGACTTATATTCATTTCAAATTTCATCATATTTTCTTTAGATTTATATACACTTAAAATTTCACAAGATTTTCTAAAGACATTCTTTTCACATCAAATTTAACCAGACTTTTTTAAAATTTATATTCACTTCAAATTTCTTCAGATTTTCTTAAGATTTATAATCACTTCAAATTTCATCAGATTTTCGTAAGATTAATATTCTCTTCAAATTTCATCAGATTATCTAAAGAGATATGTTCACTTCAATTTTCACCAAATTTTCTGAAGACTAATATTCATTTAAAATTTCATCAGATTTTCTTAAGGTTTATATTAACTTCAAATTTCAGCTGATTTTTTGAAGACTTCTATCCACTTCAAGTTTCATTACATTTTTTTAAGATTAATATTCACTTCAAATTTTCACCGGATTTTTTGAAGACTTATATTCACTTCAAATTTCATCTGATTTTTTGAAGACTTATATTGACATCAATTTTCACAAGATTTTTTGAAGATTTATATTCACTTGAAATTTCATCTGCTTTTCTGAAGACTTATATTTACTTCAAATTTTCACCAAATTTTTTGAAGACTTATATTCACTTCAAATTTTATCATATTTTCTCAAGATTTATATTCATTTCAAATTCATCAGATTTTCTTGATATTAATATCCTCTTCAAATTTCATCAGATTATCTTAAGATTTATGTTCACTTCAATTTCCACCAGAATTTCTGAAGACTTATATTCACTTCGAATTTCATCCGACTTTCTGAAGACGTATATTAATTTCTATTTTCATCAAATTTTCTTAAGATTTATATGCAATTAAAATTTCAGCAGATTTTCTGAAGACATTCTATTCACTTCAAATTTCATAATATGTTTTTTAAGATTGATATTCATTTCAAATTTCACCAGATTAACTTAAGATTTTGTTCACTTCAATTTTCACCAGATCTTCTGAACACTTACATTCACTTCAAATTTATATGATTTTCTAAAGACTTATATTTACTTCAAATTTCATCATAATTTATAATGATTTATATTCATTTCAAATTTCATCATTTTTTCTTGAGATTTATATTCACTTCAAATTTCTTCATATTATCTTAAGATTTATGTTCACTTCAATTTTAACCATAATTTCAAAAGAAGACTTATATTCACTTCGAATTTCACTAAATTTTCTGAAGACGTATATTCATTTCAATTTTTATCTGATTTTCTTTAGATTTATATTCACTTCAAATTTCATCTAATTTTCTGAAGACTTATATTTACTTGAATTTTCACAAGATTTTTTGAAGACTTATATTCACTTCCAATTTCATCCGCTTTTCTGAAGACTTATATTTACTTCAAATTTTCACCAAATTTTTTGAAGACTTATATTCACTTCAAATTTCATCATATTTTCTCAAGATTTATATTCATTTCAAATTTCATCAGATTTTCTTGAGATTAATGTTCACTAAAATTTCAACAGATTATCTTAAGATTTATGTTTACTTCAATTTTAACTAATTTTGAAGACTATATTCACTTAATTTCACTAGATTTTCGAAGACATATTCATTTAGAATTTCATCATATTTTCTTAAGATTTATAATCACCTAAAATTTCACAAGATTTTTGAAGACATTCTATTCACTTCAAATTTAATCAGATTTTTTAAAGATTTTTATTCACTTCAATTTTCACAAAATTTTTTGAGGAGTTATATTCACATCAAATTTCATCTGCTTTTCTGAAGACGTATATTTACTTCAATTTTCACCAAATCTTTTGAACACTTATATTCACTTAAAATTTCATAATATTTTCTAAAGACTTATATTCATTTCAAATTTAATCCGATTTTTGTGAGATAAATATTCACTTCAAATTTCATCAGATTATCTTAAGATTTATCTTCACCTCGATTTTCACCAGAATTTCTGAAGGCTTATATTCATTTCAAATTTCTTATATTTTCTTAAGATTTTTATTCACTTAAAATTTCACAAGATTTTCTGATGTAATTCTATTCACTTCAAATTTCATCAGATTGTTTTAAGATTTTTATTCACTTCAATTTTCACCATATTTTTTGAAGACTTATATTCACTTCATATTTCATCAGATTTTTTAAGATTAATATTCAAGTCAAGTTTCATAAGACTTTCTTAAGATTTATGTTCATTTCGATGTTAACCAGATTTATTCAAGACTTATATTCACTTTAAGTTTCATCTGATTTTCTGAAGACGTATATTTACTTCAGTTTTCACCAAATTTTTAGAAGACTTATATTCAGTTCAAATTTCATCATATTTTCGAAAGATTTATATTCCTTGCAAATTTAATCTGATTTTCCTTAGATTAATATTCACTTCAAATTTCATCAGATTATCTTAAGGTTTATGTTCACTTTAATTTTCACCAAAACATCCGAAGACTTATATTCTCTTCGAATTTCACCAGATTTTCTGAAGACTTATATTCATTTCAAATTTCATCATATTTTCATAAGATTTATATTCACTTAAAATTTCACAAGATTTTCTGAAGTCATTATATTCACTTCAAATTTCATTAGATTTTTTAAGATTTATATTCACTTCAACTTTCACCAGATTTTCTGTTGGCTTCTATTCATTTCATATTTCATCAAATTTTCTTAAGATTTATATTCACTTCAAATTTCATCAGACTATCTTAAGATTTATGTTCACTTCAATTTTCACCAGATTTTCTGAAGACTTATATTCAATTCAAATTTCATCTTATTTTATGAAGACTTATATTAACTTCAATTTTCACAAGATTTTTAGAAGACTTATATTCACTTCAAGTTTCATCTGATTTTCTGAAGACATATATTTACTTCAATATTCACCAAATTTTTTGAAGACTTACATTCACTTCAAATTTGGTCATATGTTCTCAAGATTTATATTCATTTCAAATTCCATCAGATTTTCTAGAGATTAATATTCACTTCAAATTTCATCAGATCGTCTTAAGATTTATGTTGACTTCAATTTTCACCAGAATTTCTGAAGACTTATATTCACTTCGAATTTCACGCGATTTTCTGAAGACATATATTCATTTAGAATTTCGTCATAATTTGTTTATATTTATAATCACTTAAAATTTCACAAGATTTTTTGAAGACATTATATTCACTTCAAATTTCATCAAATTTTTTAAAGATTTTTATTCACTTCAATTTTCACAAAATTTTTTGAAGACTTATATTCACATCAAATTTCATCAAATTTTCTAAAGATTTTTATTCGAGTCAAATTTCATAAGATTTTGTTAAGATTTATGTTCTATTCAATTTTCACCAGATTTTCTGAAGACTTATATTCACTTCAAATTTCATCTGATTTTCTGGAGACTTATATTTACTCGATTTCAAGATTTTTGAAGATTTATACCACTTCAAATTTCATCAGATTTTTTTGAAGACTTATATTTACTTCAATTTTCACCAAATTTATTGAACACTTATATTCACTTCAAAATTTCATCATATTTTTTAAGATTTATATTCATTTC
>CM038793.1:234969363-235016127 GCA_021764765.1 Vicia sativa | reverse complement strand
ATAAATCTTAAGAAAATATGATGAAAATGATGAAATGAAATAAAGTCTTCAAAATGATGAAATGAAGTGAATATAAGTCTCTAAAACTATGAAAAATTGAAGTGAATATAAATCTAAGATAATCTGATGAATCTAAGTGAATATAATCTCAAGAAAATACATGAAATTTGAATGAATATAATCTTTCATAAAGTGATGAAATTTGAAGTGAATATAAGTCTCAAAAAATTTGTGAATATTAAAGTGAATATAAGTCTCTAAAATAGATGAAATCAGTGAATATAAGTCTTCGTAAAATCTTGTAAAATTGGAAATATAAAATCAGAATCGGATGAAATTTGAAGTGAATATAAGTCTCAAAAAATCAGTGAAAATTGATGAATATAAGTCTTAAGAAAATTGGTGAAATTTGAAGTGAATATAAGTCTTAAAAATCTAGATGAAATTTAAGTGAATATGGTCCTAAAATTGAAGTGAAAAAAAACTTAAAACAACTGATGAAATTTCGAATATAATGTGAAAAATCTATGAATTCTGAAAACAAATTTATATTTCTAAAATCGGTAAAAAGTGAAAATGAAAGTAAATTTCAAAAGAAAATTGAAGTGAACATAAATCTTAAGATGAAATTAAGAATTCTTAAATGTATTAATCTAATGAAAATTAAAATGAAATTTGAATTGAATATAAGTCTGAAATATGATGAAATCTGAAGTGAATATAAGTCTCAAAAAATTTGGTGAAATCTGAAGTAAATATATGTCTTCGTAAAATTGATGAAATTTAAGTGAATATAATCAGAAAAAAATCTAGGAAAATTGAACTCGAATATAAGTCTCGTAAACTGATGAAATTCCATGAATATAAGTCTTCTAAAACTTGAAAATTGAAGTGAATATAAGTCTTAAGATAACTGGATAATGAAGTGAATATAATCTTCATGAAAATCAAGAACTAAATGAATACATAAATAATGAAAATAAGATGAATTTGAAGTGAATAAGTCTTCAAAAACTGTGAAAATTGAAGAAATATAAGTCTCTGAAAATCTGGAAATTTGAAGAATATAAGTCTTCAAAAAATCGGTGAATATTGAAGTGAATATAAGTCTCTCATAAATCGATGAAATTTGAAGTGAATATAAGTCTTCTCGTAAACTGTGAAAATCTGAAGTGAAATATAAATTCTAAGATAATCTGATGAAATCGAAAGCAATATAAATCTTAAGAAAATTTCATTTCAGCTATGAAAATGAATATAAGTCTTAAAAATCTGTGAAACTTGAAAGTGAATATAAGTCTTAAAAAATATAATGAAATTGAAGTGAATATAAGTCTAAAATATTGTGAAATCTTAATGAATATAAGTCTGAAGTAAAACATGATGAATTCTTGAAGTGAATATAAGTCTCGAAACTGTGAAATTGAAGTGAATATAAGTCTCTCAAGTTCTGTGAAAAACTAAGAAAATATAAATCTTGGTGATAATCTCAAGGAAATTGAAGTGAATATAAGTCTCGTGAAAATCAAATGAAATTTGAAATGAATATAAATCTTTTGAAAATATGATGAAATTTGAAGTGAATATAAGTCTTCTAAAATTTGGTGAAAATTGAAGAAAATATAAGTCTTCAAATCAAAGAAACTTCATGAATATAAGTCTCATAAAATGAAAAATGAAATGAATATAAATCTTAGTAAAATTAGATGAAATTTGAAGTGAATACACCTTAAAAAATCATGAAATTTGAAGTGAATATAAGTCTCAAAAAAATCGTGAAAACTAGTTGAATTGAAATAATCTAAAAACAACTGATGAAATTTGAAGTGAATATAAGTCTTCTAAAATTGTGAAATTTTGAAGTGAATATAAATCTTCGTGAAAATATATGAAATTTGAATGAATATAAGTCTTCTCGTAAAAATTCATGGATATTTGGCTTATAAGTTCGTGAAATTCTGATGTGAAAATCAAAGTGAATATAAATCTCAAAAATTTGATGAAATGAAGTGAATATATCTCTCGTAAATTTGATGAAATTTGAAGTGAATATAGTCTTTAAAAAATATGATGAAATTTTAAGTGAATAAGTCTTCAATAATTAGAAAATCAAGTGAATATAAGTCTTTAAAATGTATGAAATTTGAAGTGAATATAAGTCTTCAAAAAACTTTAAAAATTGAAGTGAATATAAGTCTTCAAAAATCGATGAAATGAAGTGAATATAAGTTCTGAAAACTGTGAAAATTGAATAGTAATATGAAACTTAACAAAATCTTATGAAATTTGACTTGAATAAAAATCGTAAGAAAATTTGATGTGAATATAAGTCTTCAAAAAATTTTGTTAAAATTGAAGTGAATAAAAATCTTTAAAAAATCTGATGAAATTTGAAGTGAATAGAATATCTTCAAAAAATCTTAAGAAATTTTAGGTGATTATAAATCTTAAGAAAATATGATAAAATTCTAAATGAATATATGTCTTCAGAAAATCAGATGAAATTTAAGTGAATATAAGTCTTCGTAAATTTGTGAAACATGAATATAAGTCTTAAGATAATTTGATGAATTTTGAAGTCAATTTATTCTAAAGAAAATCTAATGAAATTTGAATTGAATATAAATCTTGAGAAAATATCATGAAATTTGAATTGAATATAAGTCTTCAAAAAATTTTGTGAAAATTGAAGTAAATACAGTCTTCTAGAAAAACTCTATGAAACTTAAGTGAATATAAGTCTTAAAAAAAAATCAAAATTTGAAGTAAATATAAGTCTTCATAAAATCTATGAAATTAAGTGAATATAAGTCTTCTAAAACTGTGAAAATTGAAGTGAACATAAATCTTAAGAAATTTTGATGAAATATGAAAAGAATATAAGTCTTCTTTAAAACTGTGAAATTGAAGTGAATATAAATCTTAAAATCTAATGAAATTTGAATGAATATAAGTCTTCTAAATCTTAGAAATTTGAAGTGAATATAATTCTTAAAAATTATGATGAAATTTGAAGTGAATATAAGTCTTCAAAAATCGGGTGAAATCTGGAACTTGAATATAAGTCTGGATGTTTCTGAAATTGGAACTGAATATAAATCTGAAATAACTGATGAAATTGAAGTAAAATATAATCTCATGAAAATCTATGAAATTTGAAGTGAATATAAATCTTTAGAAAATATGATGAAATTTGAAGTGAATATAAGTCTTCAAAAAAATGAAATTGAATGAATATAAGTCTCTAAAAATTAGATGAAATTTAAGTGAATAATCTTCAAAATTGAATGAATATAAATCCTAAAAAAAATCTAGAAATCAAGTGAATAATGTCTTCTGTAAAATTTGTGAAATTTTAAGTGAATATAAATCTTAAGAAAATATGATTAATTTTGAAAAGAATATAAGTCTTAGTGAAATCAAGGTGAAATCTGGTGAATATAAGTCTCTCTCTAAAATCTGAAAAATCATGAAATATAAATCTTAAGATAATCATGAAATTTTAGTGAATATAACTCAAGAAAATCATGAAATTTGAAACGAATCTAAATCTTGAGAAAATATGATGAAATTTGAAGTGAATATAAGTCTTCAAAAAATGTGGTGAAAAATTGAAGTAAATATAAGTCTTCAGAAAAGTAGATGAAATTTGAAGTGAATATAAGTCTTCAAAAAAATCTTAAAGTTGGAAGTTGAATATAAGTCTTTTAAAATTAGATGAATTTTAAGTGAATATAAATCTTAAGAAAATCATAAAATTGAAATGAATATAAGTCTCTCAAAAATTAGATGAACAAAGTGAATATAAGTCTCTTCTCAAATTATATTAAATCATGAATATAAACTAAGATAATCAAGAAATTGATGTGAGGAATATAAATCTCAAGAAAATTTGGTGAAATTTGAAATGAATATAAATCTTTATATATTATGATGAAATTTGAAGTGAATATAAGTCTTCAAAAAATTTGTTTAAAATTGAAGTAAATATAAGTCTTCAGAAAATCAGATGAAATTTGAAGTGAATATAAGTCTTCAAAAACTGTGAAATCAAGTGATATAAGTCTCGTAAAATCGATGAAATTTGAAGTGAATATAAGTCTTCAAAAAATCTTATGACAATTGAAGTAAATATAAGTCTTCAGAATATCAGATGAAATTCGAAGTGAATATAACTCTTCAGAAAATCTAATGAAATTTAAACTGAACATAAATCTTAAGAAAATCTTATGAAATTTAACTTGATTAAAAATCTTTGGAAAACTTTATGAAATTTGAAGTGAATAAAAGCTCTCAAAATCGTGAAATTGAAGTGAATATAAGTTCTTGAAAAATCAAGGAATTTAAGTTAATATGAATTTCTTCTGTAAAATTCTAGAAATTTTAAGTGAATATAAATCATAAGAATGTATTATGAAATTTGGAATGAATATAAGTCTTCTAAAATCATGAAATTAAGTGAATATAAGTCTTTAAAATTTGGTGAAAATTGAAGTGAATATAAGTCTTAAGATAATCATGAAATTTGAAGGAATATAATCTCAAGAATCATGAAATCTTGAATGAATATAAATATTGAGAAAATAAGATGAAATTTGAAGTGAATATAAGTCTCAAAAATTTGATGAAAATTAAGTGAATATAGTATTCTTTAAAATAAGATGAAACTTGAAGTAAATTTAATTTCTTCAAAAAATCGTGAAATGAAGTGAATATATCTTTCTAAAAATTAGATGAAATTTGAAGTGAATATAAGTCTTAAGTAAAAATTGATAAATTGAAACAATATAAATCTAAGAAGATCTTTTAAGTAAAAATTGACTTAATATTAATCTAAACAAATCAATGAACTTAAAACTGAATATAAGTCTTCAAAATCGTGAAATTGAAGAATAAAATTTTAAACAATTTGTAATGAAATTTAAGTGAATATAATGTTCTGTGAAAATTTTAAATTTGAAGTGAATATAAATTAAGAAAATTTAATGAAATTTGAAATGAATATAAGTCTTCAAAATCGGTGAAATTGAAGTGAATATAAGTTCTGTAAATGTGAAAATCAAGTGAAATATAAATTTTAAGATAATTTGATGAAATTTTGATGAATATAATCTCCAAAATCGGATTAAATTTGAAATGAATATATATCTTTAAAAAATATGATGAAATTTTAAGTGAATATAAGTGTTCAATAAATTTGGTGAAAATTGAAGTAAATATAAGTCTTCAGAAAAGCAGATAAAATTTGAAGTGGATATAAGTTTTGAAAAAATCTTGGAAAAATCGAAGTAAATATAAGTCTTCAGAAAATCAGATGAAATTTGAAGTGAATATAAGTCTTCAGAAAATCTGGTGAAAATTGAATAGAACATAAATCTTAACAAAATCTTATGAAATTTGACTTGAATAAAAATCTTTAGAAAATTTGATGAAATTTGATGTGAATATAAGTCTTCAAAAAATTTTGTGAAAATTGAAGTGAATAAAAATCTTTAAAAAATCTGATGAAATTTGAAGTGAATAGAATGTCTTCAAAAAATCTTAAGAAATTTTAGGTGATTATAAATCTTAAGAAAATATAATAAAATTCTAAATGAATATATATGTCTCGTAAAATCGCTGTGAAACTAAGTGAATATAAGTCTTCAGAAATTCTGGTGAAAATTGAAGTGAACATAAATCTTAAGATAATCTGATGAAATTTGAAGTGAATATTAATCTCAAGAAAATCTGATGGAATTTGAAATGAATATAAATCTTGAAAAATATGATGAAATTTAAAGTGAATATAATTCTTCAAAAAATTTGGTGAATATTGAAGTTAATATACGTCTTAGGAAAATCTGATGAAACTTGAAGTGAATATAAGTCTTCAAAAAATCTGGTGAAAATTGAAGTTAATATAAGTCTTCATAAAATCAGATGAAATTTCAATTGAATATAACTCTTCAGGAAATCTCGTGAAAATTGAAGTGAACATAAATCTTAAGATAATTTAATGAAATTTGAAGTGAATATAAATCTTAAGAAAATTTGATGAAATATGAAATGAATAGAAGTCTTCAGAAAATCTAGTGAAAGTTGAAGTGAATATAAATCTTAAAAAAATATGATGAAATTTGAAGTGAATGGAATGTATTCATGAAATCTTGTGAAATTTTATGTGAATATAAATATTAAGAAAATATGATGAAATTTGAAGTGAATATTAATCTCAAGAAAATCTGATGAAATATGAAGTGAATAGAATCCTTCAAAAAATCTGGTGAAAGTTTTAGTGAATACAAATCTTAAGAAAATATGATGAAATTTGAAATGAATATAAGTCTTTAGAAAATCAAAAATTGGATTTAATATAAGTCTCAGTTTTGGGGAAAACTAAAGTAAAATATACAACTTAAGATAATCTGATGAAATTTGAAGTGAATATTAATCTCAAGAAAATCTAAAGAAATCAGAAATGAATATAAATATTGAGAAAATAAGATGACTTTTGAAGTGAATATAAGTCTTCAAAAAATTTGGTGAAAATTGAAGTAATGATAAGTCTTCTGAAAATCAAACGAAACATGGAGTGGATATAATTCTTCAAAAAATCGGGTGAATATTGAAGTAAATATAAGTCTTCATAAAATCAGATAAATTTTGAAGTGAATATAAGTCTTCTAAAATCAGAAAATTGAAGTGAACATAAATCTTAAGATAATCTGATGAAATTTGAAGTGAATATAAATCTTAAGAAAATTTGATAAAATATGAAATGACTAGAAGCCTTCAGAAAATGTAGTGAAAGTTGAACTGAATTTAAATCTTAAAAAAATATAATGAAATTTGAAGTGAATATGTCTTCATAAAATCTTGTGAAATTTTAATTGAATATAAAACTTAAGAAAATATGATGAAATTTGAAATGAATATAAGTCCTGTAAAAATCAATGAAATTTGAAGTGAATATAAGTCTCGGAAATTCATGAAATTTGAAGTGAATATAAATTCTAAGATAACTGGATGAAATTTGAAGTGAATATTAATCTCGTGAAAATTGATTTAAACTTGGAAATGAATATAAATCTTTTAGAAAAATAAGGGATGAAATTTGAAAATTGAATTATGAAGTCTTCAAAACATTTGGTGAAAATTGAAGTAAATATACGTCTTCTGAAAAGAAGATGAAATTTGAAGTTAATATAAGTCTTCAAAAAAACTTGTGAAAATTGAAATAAATAAAAGTCTTAAGAAAATATGATGAAATTTGAAATGAATATAAGTCTTCTGTAAATCGGTGAAATCTAGAATATAAGTCAGAAATTGATGAAAATTGAAGTGAACATAAATCTTAAGATAATCTGGTGAAATTTTAATTGAATATTAATCTAAAGAAAATTTGATGAAATCTGAAATGAATATAAATATTGAGAAAATATGGTGAAATTTGAAGTGAATATAAGTCTTCAAAAAATTTGGTGAAAATTAAAGTAAATATAAGTCTTTCAGAAAATCAGAAGAATCTTGAAGTGAATATAAGTCTTCAAAAAATCTGGTTAAAATTGAAGTAAATATAAGTCTTTAGAAAATCAAATGAAATTTGAAGTCAATATAAGTCTTTAGAAAATCTAGTGAAAATTGAAGTGAACATAAATCTTAAGATAATCTGATTAAATTTGAAGTGAATATAAGTCTTCACAAAATCTGGTGAAAATTGAAGTGAACATAAATCTTAAGATAATCTGATGAAATGTTAAGTGAATATAGATCTTAAGAAAATCTGATGAAATATGAAATGAAAAGAATCCTTCAAAAAATCTGGTGAAAGTTTTAGTGAATATAAATCTTTAAAAAATCTGATAAAATTTGAAGCGGATAGAATGTCTTAAGAAAATCTTGTGAAATTTTAAGTGAATATAAATCTTAAGAAAATATATGAAATTTGTAATGAATATAAGCCTTCAGAAAATCGGGTGAATATAAATCTTTAAAAAATCTTGTGAAATTTTAAGTGAACATAAATCTTAAGATAATTTGATAAAATTTGAAGTGAATATTTATCTCACGAAAATCGGATTAAATTTGAAATGAATATAAATCTTTAAAAAATATGATGAAATTTTATGTGAATATAAGTGTTCAATAAATTTGGTGAAAATTGAAGTAAATATAAGTCTTCAAAAAAACAGATGAAATTTGAAGTGAATATAAGTCTTCAAAAAATCTTGTAATAATCGAAGTAAGTATAAGTCTCCAGAAAATCAGATGAAATTTGAAGTGAATATAAGTCTTCAGAAAATCTGGTGAAAATTGAATAGAACATAAATCTTAACAAAATCTTATGAAATTTGACTCGAATAAAAATCTTTAGAAAATTTGATGAAATTTGATGTGAATATAAGTCTTCAAAAAATTTTGTGAAAATTGAAGTGAATAAAAATCTTTAAAAAATTTGATGAAATTTGAAGTGAATATAATGTCTTCAAAAAATCTTGTGAAATTTTATGATTATAAATATAAACAAATTATGATTTAAATTCTAAATGAATATAAGTCTTCGTAAAATCTGAAATTGAAGTGAATATAAGTCTAATCGTGAAAATGAAGTCAACATAAATCTTAAGACGATCTGATGAAATTTGAAGTGAATATTAATCTCTAGAAAATCTGATGGAATTTGAAATGAATATAAATCTTGAGAACATATGACCAAATTTGAAGTGAATGTAAGTCTTCAAAAAATTTGGTGAATATTAAGCAAATATAAGTTCGTAAAACTGATGAAACTTGAAGTGAATATAAGTCTTCTAAAAATCTAGAAAATTTGAAGTTAATATAAGTCTTCATAAAATAAGATGAAACAAATTGAATAGAAAAGCCCAAAACGAAAAGTGAACACAAAATCTTTTAGATATGTCTCAAGAAATTTGAAGTGAATATAAATCTAAGAAAATTTATGAAATATGAAATGAATATAAGCCACAGAAAATCTGTGAAAGAAGTGAATATAAATCTTAAAAATCTAATGAAATTTGAAGTGAATATAATGACTGTAAAATCTTGTGAAATTTAAGTGAATATAAATCTATGAAATATGATGAAATTTGAAATGAATATAAGTCTTCTGAAAATCTTGGTGAAATTGAAGAGAATATAAGTCTTCTGATGTTTTGGTGAAAATTTAAAGTGAACATAAACCTAAGATAATCCATGAAATTTGAAGTGAATATTAATCAAGGAAAATGATTAAATTTGCAAGGAATATAAATCTTCAAAATATGATGAAATTTGAATGAATATAAGTCTTCTAAAAATTTGTGAAATCTGAAGTAAATATAAGTCTGTAAAATGGATGAAACTTAAAGTGAATATAAGTCTTGAATAAATCATAAAATCGAAATGAATATAAATCTTAAGAAAGTCTTATGAAACTTGACTTGAATATTAATCTTAAAAAATCAATGAAATATGAAGTGAATATAAGTCTCAAAAATATGGTGAAAATTGAAGTGAATAAAATCTTAAAACAATCGATGAAATTTGAAGTGAATAGAATTACATGTAAAATCTTGTGAATTTTAAGTGAATAAAAATCTTAAGAAAATATAAGAAATTTGAAATGAATATAAGCCTTCAGAAATTCTGGTGAAAATCGAGGTGAAGATAAATCTTAAGATAATCTGATGAAATTTGAAGTGAATATTTATCTCACAAAAATCGGATTAAATTTGAAATGAATATAAGTCTTTAGAAAATATTATGAAATTTTAAGTGAATATAAGTGTTCAAAAGATTTGGTGAAAATTGAAGTAAATATACGTCTTCAGAAAAGCAGATGAAATTTGATGTGAATATAACTCCTCAAAAAATTTTGTGAAAATTGAAGTGAATAAAAATCTTTAAAAAATCTGATTAAATTTGAAGTGAATAGAATGTCTTCAAAAAATCTTGTGAAATTTTAGGTGATTATAAATCTTAAGAAAATATGATGAAATTCTAAATGAATATATGTCTTCAGAAAATCTCGTGAAATTCGAAGTGAATATAGTCTTCAAAAGTTCTGGTTAAAATTGAAGTAAACATAAATCTTAAGATAATCTGTTGAAATTTAAGTGAATATTAATCTTAAGAAAATCTGATGAAACTTGAAATGAATATAAATCTTGAGAAAATATGATGAAATTTGAAGTGAATATAAGTCTTCAAAAAATTTGGTGAAAATTTGAAGTAAATATAAGTCTTCAGAAAAGCAGATGAAATTGGAAGTGAATATAAGTCTTCAAAAAATCTTGTGAAAATTCAAGTAAATATAAGTCTTCAGAAAATTAGATGAAATTTGAAGTGAATATAAATCTAAAGAAAATCAGATAAAAATTGAAATGAATATACGTCTTCAGAAAATTTAGTGAAATTCGAAGTGAATATAAGTCTTCTTTTGAAATTATGGTTAAAATTGAAGTGAACATAAATCTTAAGATAATATGAAGAAATTTGAAGTGAATATAAATCTCAAGAAAAAATGATGAAATTTGAAATGAATATAAATCATTATAAATTATGATGAAATTTGAAGTAAATATAAGTCTTTAGAAAATCATATAAATTTGAAGTGAATGTAAGTGTTCAGAAGATCTGGTGAAAATTGAAGTGAACAAAATCTTAAGTTAATCTGGTGAAATTTGAAATGAATATCAATCTTAAAAAACATATTATGAAATTTGAAGTGAATAGAATGTCTTCAGAAAATCTGATGAAATTTTAATTGCATATAAATCTTAAGAAAATTTGATGAAAATAGAAATTAATATACGTCTTCAGAAAATCGGGTGAAATTCGAAGTGAATATAAGTCTTCAGAAATTCTGGTGGAAATTGAAGTGAACATAAATCTTAAGATAATCTGATGAAATTTGAAGAGGATATTAATATCAAGAAAATCTGATGAATTTGAAATGAATATAAATCTTGAAGATAATTTGAATATAAGTCTTCAAAAAATTTGGTGAAAATTTGAAGTAAATATAAGTCTTCAGAAAAGCAGATGAAATTTCAAGTGAATATAAATCTTCAAAAAATCTTGTGAAAATTGATGTCAATATAAGTCTTCAAAAAATCAGATGAAATTTGAAGTGAATATAAGTCTTAAAAATCAGTGAAATTTGAAGAATATTAATCTTAAAAAATGTAATGAAACTTGAAGTGGATAGAAGTCTTCAAAAAATCAGCTGAAATTTGAAGTTAATATAAACCTTAAGAAAATCTGATGAAATTTTAAATGAATATTAGTCTTAAAAATTTGTGAAAATGAATGAATATATCTCTTTAGATAATCCGATGAAATTTGAAGAGAATATTAATCTTAAAATCATGAAATTTGAAGTGATTATAATCTTAAGAAAATCTTGAAGAAATTTGAAGTGAATATAATTTTAAAAAGTCTCATAAATTTGATGAAAATAATGTCTTAGAAAATCTTGTGAAATTTTAAGTGTATATAAATCTAAAGAAAATATGATGAAATTTGAAATGAATATAAGTCTTCAAAAAATAGGGTGACATTCGAAATGAATATAAGTCTTCAAATTCAAAATTGAAGTGAATCTTAAGATAATCATGAAATGAAGTGAATATTAATCTAAAGAAAATCTGGTGAAATTTGAAATGCATATAAATCCTTAGAAAATTTGATGAAATTTGAAGTGAATATAAGTCTTCAGAAAATCAAATGAAATTTGAAGTGAATATAAGTTCACCAAACTGTGAAATTGAAGTGAATATTAATCTCAAGAAAATCATGAAACTTGTAATGAATATAAATGTTTAGAAAATATGATGAAATTAGTGAAATAAGTCTTAAAAAATTTTGATGAAAATTGAAGTAAATATAAGTCTTCAGAAAATCAGATGAAATTTGAAGTGAATATAAGTCTTATGAAAATCGTGAAATTGAAGTGAATATAAGTCTTCAAAATCAGATGAAATTTTAAGTGAATATAATCTTAAGATAATCGATGAATTTGATGTGAATAATGTCTTGAAAATCTCTGAAATTTTAATTATATGAATAAAAATGAATATATGTCTTCATAAAATCAGTGTGAAATCAAAGTGAATATAAGTCTTCGTAAATTCGTGAAAATTAAAGTGAACGTGAATCATAATATAATCATGAAATGAAGTGAATATTAATCTCTAGAGAATCGATGAAATTTGAAATGAATATAAGTCTTCAAAAAATCTGGTGAAAATTAAGTGAACATAAATCTTAAGATAATATGAAATTAGAAGTGAATATAGGTCTTTAGAAAATTTGTTGAAAATTGAAGTGAACATAAATCTTAAGAGAATCTGATGAAATTTGAAGAGAATATTAATCTTAAGAAAATCTGATGAAATTTGAAGTGAATATAAATCTTAAGAAAATATGATGAAATTTGAAGTGAATATAAATCTGAGAAAAATTTGATGAAATTTGAAGTGAATAGAATGTCATCAGGAAATCTTGTGAAATTTTAAGTGAGTATAAATCTTAAGAAAATATGATGAAACTTGGAATGAATATAATCTTAAGAAAATAGGGTGAAATTCAAAGTGAATATAAGGCCTCGTAAATCTGTGAAAATTAAAGAACATGAATGTTAAGATAATCTGATGAAATTGAAGTGACTTAATCTCAGAAAATAATATGAAATTTAAAATGAATATAAATCTTGAGAAAATTTGGTGAAATTTGAAGTAAATATAAGTCTTCAAAAAATTTGATGAAAATTGTAGTAAATATACGTCTTCAGAAAATCAGATGAAATTTGAAGTGAATATAAGTCTTCAAAATCCATGAAAATTGAAGTAAATTTAAGTCTCGAAAATCGATGAAATTTGAAGTGAATATAAGACTCAAAAATCTGTGGAAATTGAAGTGAATAAGTCTTCTAAAATCGATGAAATTTTGATATATAATCTTAGAAAATCTGGTGAAAATTGAAGTGAATATAAATCTTACGATAATTTGATAAAATTTCAAGTGAATATAAATCTAAAAAAAATATGATGAAAGTTGAAGTGTAGAATGTCTCTAAAATCTCATGAAATTTTAAGTGAATATAAATCTTAAGAAAATCTGATAAAAAATTTAAATGAATATAAGTCTTCAAAAATCAGTGAAATTCAAAGTGAAAATAAGACTTCTAGAAATTCAAAGTTAAAATTGAAGTGAATATAAATCTTAAGATAATCAATATGATGTGAATATTAATCTTGAGAAAAATATTATGAAATGAATATAAATCTTGAGAAAATATGATGAAATGAAGTGAATATAAGTCTTCAAAATTTTTTTGTGAAAATTGAAGTAAATATAAGTCTCAGAAAAGTGATTAAATTTGAAGTGAATATAAATGTTCAAAATCTTGTGAAAATTGATGTAAATATAAGTCTTCAAAATTAGATGAAATTGAAGTGAATATAAGTCTTCCAAAAATTTGGTGAAAATTGAAGTGAATATTAATCTTAAAATCTAATGAAACTTGAAGTGCATAGAAGTCTTCAAAAATTAGATGAAATTTGAAGTGAAAATAAACTTAAGAAAATGATGAAATTTTAAATGAATATTTGTCTTCAAAACTGTGAAAATTGGTGAATATATCTCAGATAATCTGATGAAATTTGAAGAGAATATTAATCGTAATGAAAATCATGTTGAATGAATATAAATCTTAAAACTGATTAAATTTGATGAATAGAATGTCTTCGTAAAATCTTGTGAAATTTTATGTATATGAATCTAAGTCTTCAAAATAGAAGCGAAACTCAAAATGAATATAAGTCTCGTAAATCTGCAAATTGAAGTGAACATGAATCTTAAGATAACTGATGAAATTTGAAGTGAATATTAATCTAAAGAAACTATGAAATTTGAAATGCATATAAATCTTATGAAAATTTGATGAAATTTGAAGTGAATATAAGTCTTTAGAAAATATGATGAAATTTGAAGTGAATATAAGTTCTCAAAATCTGTGAAAATGAAGAATATTAATCTCAAGAAAATCTGATGAAATTTGAAAAGAATATAAATCTTAGAAAATATGATGAAATTGAAGTGAAAATAAGTCTTCAAAAATTTTGTGAAAATTGAAGTAAATATAAGTCTTCTAAAACTGATGAAATTTGAAGTGAATATAAGTCTTCCAAAATCTGTGAATATTGAAGTGAATATAAGTCTTTAGAAAATGGATGAAATTTGAAGTGAATATAAGTCTCTTTAAAATCTGGTGAAAATTGAACCAACATAAATCTTAAGATAACTGAGAAATTTTAAATGAATATAAATCTTAAAAAATATGATGAAATTTGATGAATAGAATGTCTTTAAAATCATGAAATTATAATTGAATAAATCTTAAGAAAATCTGATATAAATAAAAATGAATATACGTCTTCATAAAATCGGGTGAAATTCAAAGTGAATATCAGTCTTTAGAAATTCTTATGAAAATTAAAGTGAACGTGAATCTTAATATAATCTGAATGAAATTTGAAGTGAATATAATTCTAGAGAATCCGATGAAATTGAAGTGAATATAAGACTCAAAAAAACTGTGAAATTAAAGTGAATATAAATCTTAAGATAATCTATGAAATTTGAAGTGAATATAAGTCTTTAGAAAATCTATTGAAAATTGAAGTGAACACAAATCTTAAAAGAATCTGATGACATTTGAAGAGAATATTAATCTTAAGAAAATCTGATGAAATTTGAAGTGAATATAAATCTTAAGAAAATATGATCAAATTTGAAGTGAATATAAATCTTAAAAAAATCTTATGAAATTTGAAGTGAATAGAATGTCATCAGATAAAATCTTGTGAAATTTTAAGTGAGTATAAATCTTAAGAAATCATGATGAAATTTGAATGAATATAGTCTTAAGAAAATCGGTGAAATTAAGTGAATAAGGCTTCTAAAATTCTGAAAATTAAAGTGAACATGAATCTTAGGATAATATGATGAAATTTGAAGTGAATATAAATCTTAAAAAATATGATGAAATTTGAAGTGAACATATTTCTTCAGAAAAATTGGTGAAAATTGAAGTGAATATAATTGTTCAGAAAATCAGTAGAAATTTTAAGTGAATATCTTCACAAATTTGTGAAAATTGAAGTGAATAGAATATCTTAAGAAAATCTTGTCAAATGTTAAGTGAATATAAATCTTAAAAAAACATTATGAAATTTCAAATCAATATAAGTCTTCATTAAATCGAAATAAATTCGAAGAGAATATAAGTCTTCAGAAGTTCTGGTTAAAATTAAAGTGAACATAAATCATAAGATAATCCGATTAAATTTGAAGTGAATATTTATCTCAAGAAAATCTAATGAAATTTGAAATGAATACAAATCATGGGAAAATATGATGAAATTTGAAGTGAATATAAGTCTTCAAAAAATCTTGTGAAAATCGAAGTAAATATAAGTCTTCATAAAATATGATGAAATTTGAAGGGAATATAAGTCTTCAAAAAATCTGGTGAAAATTGATGTGAATATAAATCTACAGAAAATCAGATGAAATTTTAAGTGAATATAAGTCTCAGAAAATCTGGTGAAATTGAAGTGAACATTAATGTTAAAATAATCTGATGAAATTTGAAGTAAATATAAATCTTAAAATAATCTGATGAAATTTGGAGTGAATAGAATATCTTCAGAAAATCTTGTGAAATTTTAAGTGAATATAAATCTTAAGAAAACATGATGAAATTTGAAATCAATATAAGTCTTCATAAAATCGGATGAAATTGTTGATATAAGTCTCGTATTTCTAGTGAAAATTGAAGTGAATATAAATCTTAAGATAATCCTAATAAATTTGAAGTGAATATTAATCTCAAGAAAATCTAATGAAATTTGAAATGAATATAAATTCTAAAAATCGGATGAAATTGAAGTGAATATAAGTCGTCCAAAAATCTTATGAAAATTGAAGTAAATATAAGTCTTTAGAAAATCGATTAAATTTGAAGTGAATACTTCAAAAATCTTGTGAAAATTGAAGTAAATATAAGTCTTGAGATAATATGATTTGAAGTGAATATAAGTCTTCAAAAATCTGGTTAAAATTGAATTTATTATAAGTCTATAGAAAATCTAATGAAATTTTAAGAGAATATAAGTTCTAAAATTTGGTGAAAATTAATCTTAAGATAATCTGATGAAATTTGAAGTGAAAATAAATCTTAAAAAAATCTAATGAAATTTGAAGTGAATGAATATCTTCAAAAAATCTTGTGAAATTTTAAGTGAATATAAATCTTAAGAAAACATGATGAAATTTGAAATCAATATAAGTCTTCATAAAATCCGTGAAATTGAAGTGAATATAAGTCTTGAAGTTCTGTGAAAATTGTAGTGAATATAAATCTTAAGATAATCTGATTAAATTTGAAGTGAATATTAATCTCAAGAAAATCTAATGAAATTTGAATTGAATATAAATCTTCAGAAAAACAAATGAAATTTGAAGTGAATATAAGTCTTCAAAAAATCTTGTTAAAATTGACGTAAATATAAGTCTTTAGAAAATCAGATGAAATTTGAAGTGAATATAAGTCTTCATAAAATCTTGTGAAAATAGAAGTAAATATAAGTCTTGAGAAAATATGATTTGAAGTGAATATAAGTCTTCAAAAATTTCGTGAAATTGAAGTGATTATAAGTCTACAGAAAATCAAATGAAATTTTAAGAGAATATAAGTCTTCAGAAAATCTGGTGAAAATTGAAGTAAAAATTAATCTTAAGATAATCTGATGAAATTTGAAGTGAAAATAAATCTTAAAAAAATCTAAGGAAATTTGAAGTGAATAGAATATCTTCAAAAAATCTTGTGAAATTTTAAGTGAATATAAATCTTAAGAAAACATGATGAAATTTGAAATCAATATAAGTCTTCATAAAATCGGGTGAAATTTGAAGTGAATATAAGTCTTCAGAAGTTCTGGTGAAAATTGAAGTGAACATAAATCTTAAGATAATCTGATTAAATTTGAAGTGAATATTAATCTCAAGAAAATCAAATGAAATTTGAAATGAATATAAATCTTTAGAAAATATGATGAAATTTGAAGGGAATATAAGTCTTCAAAAAATTTGGTGAAAATTGAAGTAAATATAAGTCTTCAGAAAATCAGATGATATTTGAAGTGAATATAAGTCTTAGAAAAATCTTGTGAAAATAGAAAGTAAATATAAGTCTTCATAAAATCAGATGAAATTTGAAGTGAAAATAAGTCTTCAAAAAATCTGGTGAAAATTTAAGTTAATATAAGTCTTCAGAAAATCAGATGAAATTTTTAGTGAATATAAGTCTTCAGAAAATCTGGTGAAAATTGAAGTGAACATTAATCTTAAGATAATATGTTGAAATTTGAAGTGAATATAAATCTTCAAAAAATATGATGAAATTTGAAGTGAATAGAATATCTTCAGAAAATCTTGTGAAATTTGAAGTAAATATAAATCTTAAGAAAACATGATGAAATTTTAAATCAATACAAGTCTTCATAAAATCGGGTGAAATTCGAAGTGAATATGAGTCTTCCGAAGTTCTGTTTAAAGTTGATGTGAACATAAATCTTAAGATAATCTGATTAAATTTGAAGTGAATATTAATCTCAAGAAAATATGATGAAATTTGAAATGAATATAAATCTTGAGAAATTATTATGAAATTTGAAGTGAATATAAGTCTTCAAAAAAATTGTGAAAATTGAAGTAAATATAAGTCTTCAAAAAATCTGATGAAATTTGAAGTGAATATAAGCCTTTAGAAAATCTGGTGAAAATTGAAGTGAATATAAGTCTTTGGAAAATCAAATGAAATTTTAAGTGAATATAAGTCTTCAGAAAATCTATTGAAAATTGAAGTGAACATTAATCTTAAGATAATCTGATGAAAATTGCATTGAATATAAATCTTAAAAAACTATGATGAAATTTGGAGTGAATAGATTATCTTCAGAAAATCTTGGGAAATTTTAAGTGAATATAAATCTTAAAAACCATTATGAAATTTGAATTCAATAAAAGTCTTCATAAAATCGGGTGAAATTCGAAGTGAATATAAGTCTTCAGAAGTTCTGGTGAAAATTGAAGTGAAAAAAATCTTAAGATAATCTGAATAAATTTGAAGTGAATATTAATCTCAAGAAAATCTGATGAAATTTGAAATGAATATAAATCTTCAGAAAATATGATGAAATTTGAAGCGAAATAAGTCTTCAAAAAATTTGGTGAAAATTGAAGTAAATATAACTCTTTAAAAAATCAAATGAAATTTGAAGTGAATATAAATCTTAAAAAAATATGATGACAATGTCCTGACTGATTTTTTGAAGTGTTTTTATGTTGGCTGTAATTTTTTGTAAAACCAGATTATGACAATGTCCTGACTGATGTCATGACATTTTGGGTTAAAGACAAATTATGCAGAAGGAATGTGCTATTGTGTACAACTCTTCAAGATGATTGCATAACATAATGATTATGTGATCATATGTACTGGATTCTGCAAGATCAAAGGAGCGTGATGTATGATGTCATGACCAGGTTAAGACATTCTGTATTGAATAAGTTGTTGTAAAATTTATATTTCCGAGAGTCGTGATTCTTGGGTTCTTGAAGTGGATTAATATGTTTGGATCATATGCTCACGGACTTTGGTTAATTATGTTTAACCCTAATTTGTTATGTTGCAAATACCAAGTCTTTAGGTTAACTGTGGTTAACCCTAGCTATATTTGTGGAAGCCCAAGAGAAGTCTATGCTGCTTCTATATTATCTCACTAACCCTTATGTTGTGAGCTGCGCTTTTGGAGAAGATCAATATGATTGTAATTAGTAATTCTCGTGGCTGCAAATTATCTTTTGATAAGTGCCTTGGAGTAGGATGTGGTTGTAAGGGTAGTTTATCACCAAAGCATTGAAGCACTAGTGTTGTGTCTCTTGATTAACGCTGAAGCAAAATTCATGTGTATTGAAGAATGTCTTCACAATTCTATTAAACATTAGATTAGTATCACTGTTGTGATTGAGGGGGAGTGAGTAGGAACTCAGGTCTAAGTAGGACTTAGATTGAAGTTGCATTGGGTAGGTCTTAAGTGAAGGAGATAAGCTGTTTCATTTATTCCTAAATTAATACCTCTTATAGTGAATTTCCTCCCTGGCTTGGTAGCCCCTGATGTAGTGTAGTTACACATCGAATCGGGTTAACAATTGATTGTGTTCTTCACTGCCTTTTAAATTATTGTTTGGATTGTTAACAGTTTGTCAGATACGGGTGTCATAACATTCACTTTGACATTAAGTATCTGTAGCCAGAATTTCAATTGGCATCAGAGCAGGCACCCTGCCTGTTTTTCTGGGTGAGATCTAGGGATATTATTTTCTGGCGCTATGGACAAGGAAAGAGGATTTTGGAGCAGACCACCCATTCTGGATGGATCAAACTATGACTACTAGAAACCACGTATGGTTGCCTTCTTGAAGTCATTGGACAATAAAGCTTGGAGAGCTGCTGACAGAGGATGGAAACATCCCATTAAAATTGAGAAAGATGGGACTACTAGCCTGAAACCTGAGGAAGAATGGAGCAAAGAAGAAGAAGAGTTAGCTCTGGGCAACTCTAAAGCATTGAATGCCTTGTTCAATGGAATTGATAGAAACATCTTCACTAGTACATCGGTGAACGGCAAAGGATGTTTGGGACACTCTCAAAACCACCCATGAGGGTACATCCAAGGTAAAAATGTCAAGACTTCAGATGCTCACTACCAAATTTGAGAATCTGAGGATGAAGGAAGATGAGACCATTTGTAACGTCCGTTTTTTATTTATATTATATTATTAATATTTTGAATTACCAATCGATAGTTATCAGGCGACGTGGATGTTTGTATTAATTAATATATCTATTAATACATTTGGCGACGTTTCGTTAGGATCCGATATTTAATTCCCCGGAATTATTTGAATTAATTGAATTGAAGATATAATTAGTAAGTTAGGGGTGTGGGGAGCAATTGTTGAGGATTGGGTTTTCATCCTTGGCTTACTAGTAGAAATACCTTTATAAACCATTTTTCCTCATTTTCTTTCCATCCAAACACTTCTCCTTGTTTTCCTTCCTTGACAAAACACCAAAGCAAGCATGGAACTGGAAGCTTTATAAAACCATTTCTTCCTCCTTTCCTTTCCATTTTTTCCTCACAAAACCAAACTTAGAGTTTGAGAGAAAAGAATAGGGTTTGAGAAGAAGAGCATGAGGGGAAGAGGAAGAAGATCATGAGCAAGCTTGTGGATTGAGCTTTGTAGAATCATCATGGATCATCCAAGCTTATGAGGTAAGGGGTTTGATTCTCCATCTCATATTGTTAGGTTTTGATGTTTATGTTTTGGATTTGGGGGAAAAGTGGATAGGTTGATTTATGGGTTTTGTTGGTTGATTGTTGGAATGGTTAGAAGAGTTGGATTAGGAGTATGGTTTGTGGATGTATTAGGTACTAGCTTGTAGAACTAAGAGTATTGAGATGGGTAAGAAAACAATGATAGAAGATTGAGAAAAACTCAAAAAGGTGAAGATTTCACGCAGGTCCATCAACACGGGCCGTGTTGATTAACACGGCCGTGTTTCCCCTCTTGTAGAGAATTTTTGTTGTTGTAGGCCAATCAACACGGGCCGTGTTGCTGCACACGGGCACCCGTGTTGATTCACTGTCATGGGTGGATTTTGCATGTTCGGATGGCTTTTCAACACGGGCCGTGTTGATGCACACGGGGGGCCGTGTTGATGCTCCTGTAGCCTCCAAAATTCGATTTTTCGTTCCTTTCGAACCCGATTGGTTCGATTTTCCGATTTCGGTAGATCGACGACGGAGCAAGTTGCTTCAATTCAACGGAAATTGACGCTAGCTAAGTTTGAGGTGTAGAACTTAGTGGTGAGGTTAGTTGTTAGAAGTTGCGAGTTTTGCAAGATGACCCGAAATAGGTTAATTACGGTTCAATTGAATCGGATTTCGTTTCAGTGGATTTAGGACACGTATGGACGATCCGACTACGATGTTGACAATTAGGAGTAATGCCGGTTATTGAGATGGCTTTTTACGACGATGATAGTGTTTGACTATTTTTCCGCTTTTTGGAATTTAGTGATAATTGGTTATGATGTAGGTGATTAAACATAATGTTTGCGACACGTATTAATTAATGAATACCATGAATTGCTGATGAAATAACATATGTCTTTGTACATGATAATGTGATGATTATATTAATATTGTTGATAAATGCTTCCAATTTGTGAATGCATGATTTTGATGATGAATTATATGTGACGCTTTGCATAATAATGCGATGATATATTTATCTTGTTTTGATGAATTATGGCGATGTGGGCTTTATGCCAATTTGAATGAGCGACGATGTTGTTTTGTGTTGTGTTGTTTTATTGTCGAGTCACATACATTGCATAAGCGAAGAGGGCTTTTATGCCAAGAAGAGGCTTTTATGCTGCGATGATGGATTTTATGCCGAGCGAAGATCGGCTTTATGCCAAGTGTCCCTAATTACGGACAAACGATGGGTACCACATGCATAACATAGTCGTGTCTCATGGAGTCGGTTATGTTTATGTTTGAGTTGTTTGGCTGGTTTTGTTGATTGATGGATGATATTGAATTGCGATGATATATGATATGATGATGTTTGTGATGATGTTTGCGAGGATGTTGTGATGTTGGGCTTTATGCCAAAATGCGAAGATGGGCTTTAGCCAATTTGTGAAGATTTGGTGTGTTGCTTATATTATTAGCGTATTATTTAACGTTGTTGGTTGATGTTGTTGTTTAAGACGGTCGTGTTAATTAGTGATGTAAATAGGATGTTTGTGATGATGGGCTTTTATGCCAAGCGATGGGCTTTTATGCCAAGCGAAGATGGGCTTTAGCCAATTTGTGATGATTGTTCATGTTGCTCATGTTGTTAGCATTGTTGAATATTGGTTGATGTTGTTGGTTAGGATTGTCGTGTTAACTAGCGATGTATTAGCTTGTGACGATCTCGTGAGACGGAGGTATGTGTGGTTGAGATGAATTGTGCCGATGAGGCTTAGGTGATTAAGTGTAGATTAAACACTTTAGAATAGTGATAAAAGTAGGTGAGATTTAGATATGTGGTGGAATGCACTTGCTAATCCATATCGTTTATATTCCAAACTATATATATATTCATCATGCCTTTAATTATATGTTTTGGAGTATCTCACCCTTTACTTGTTTCACTACCTTTATATTGGTAACGTGTTATGAAGACGGAGTTTTTAGCTGCTGTTAGTCGAGTCGGTGTCGCTCTGATACGTAGCACTCGGGGGGAATATTTATGTTGTCCTGCTGTTGTTCTTTTGATGTTATTCTTTCATGTATAAGAATTATATTTTATGAAAACCCGATTTATTAAGGAAGTTTAATAAAGAAGATGTTTTGATGTTTTTGAATCAATTTATGTCTTCCGGCGATGCTATGTATCTGAGACTTGTACTTTAAATCAAACTATTTAAAGTGAGTTGTTTTGATGGTGTAACGCCTCAGTGTTTAATTTATGAAATTTAAAATTACTCTGATTTTTGTATATAAACTTTGGGTATAATTGGGGTGTTACACCATTCATGAGTTTCACATGAACATCTTGGAAATTGCCAACACTTCAGGAGCCCTGGGAGAGAAGATGTCTGAAGAAAAGTTGGTAAGAAAGATTCTCAGATCTTTGCCTAAATGGTTTGCAATGAAAGTGAATGCTATAGAAGAAGCTCAGGATATCTGCAGCTTGAAGGTAGATTAACTCATTGGTTCACTCCAGACATTTGAGATGGGAATCAGTGAAAATGTGGACAAGAAGAACAAGAGCATAGTGTTGCTGCGGTATAGCGGCAAGCAAAGAGTTGGTATTATTTTTACCGGGTGATATATACCGGTTAGGTTATATCGTATCGTGTCCACAGAGATTGGTTATTGATTCGTCGTTCGATAATTCTACCGTTTAATGAGTTTGGGATTAAAAGAAATGAAAATAAAAGACAAAAAGTAAATGAACAAAAAGTATAAAGGATAGACAGCTTGTCTGGAACGAATGTAAACTACCCGTCACAGACTTAAATCTACCACCCATGTCATACTCGGCCTACGATACTCATCCGTGTCATCACATACCTCTCACAACCTAAGCTATTCCTAACCCAAATTGAGAATCCTCCTAAATCATCTCAATAGCCATGTCCGCCTACTCCTCGACAACACGTGTCAATCACGTACCTCCATACCCATTCCTAGCATACTTCACCAACGCAGAGGCATTAAGTTCAGATACTCTATAGTGAATGTTAGATCTAAACCCATTCCTAGCATTCAGAAACTAACAGATAATCATCCTAGGTAAGAATCTAAGCAATCTATCTCTAGTAAAGCTCAAACCCTAAATATGAGTAAAACCCAAGACAATCACCCACAGATTCAGAAACAAGCTTTATACAACGCCAAAGGTGATAAATATACATGAGTTATGAGTAGATATACATACAAAACCCAACAAAGAGATTACAAAGAGAAGAGAAAAGAGGAACCAAACATTTCTTGGTTTGTCAACACCAATCGATTTAGGATTCGATCTGGATCATCCAAATGCAAGCTCCAATGTTGTTTTCCAAGCAAATCTATCAAAATATGATGTTGATGGTGTTGGGACTCAAAATACCCAACTCATAATCTAAAATGTGTTTTAGCCCCTTTAAAGAATTCGATGTCGCAGGAGCTTAAGCGCTAGATTCAGGCTTAAGCACCTGGCCTCATATGTTCAAAGATCTTATTTTGCCATATCTTGAGAACCGTAACTCGAATTGCGCCGGTTTGAGCGTTGGAAAACTTATTCAATGATCTATCTAACCATGAATGAATATCAATCAAATTGATGATTTTATTTCTTTGATTTGAGCCTTATTCGTTGATGAGTCTCAAATCATGGATTGGAGCCGTCTTCACACTTTATTACTCAATGCTCCAATTATGAATGAATACCTATAAAAGAGATGAAAAACTATCAAATTATACAATATTTACACAAAAACTCAATTATTCTATTATGTACACATTTATACAAATAGCGGGGGATTTATTCGAAGAATATCAATAAAAGAACGGATAAGTGCCATAAAATGTATATACAAAATAACTACATTTTGGCACTTATCACGTAGCCTTTGTATCCAATGCTGAAGAGGAAAGCAAGGAGAGTGATGAAGAGAATATATCAGAAGCTATAGCTATGCTTAAAGACATTCAACAAAATCATCAAGAGAATGGACTAGAAGCCAAGATCAAATGTCAAGAACATTTCCCGACACTCATCGATCCTATGATTCCGCAAGAGCTAAGCCTGAAGAAAAGGGAAATCAAAGCAGAGGAATCCAATGTCATGGATGTGAAGGATATGGACACATTAGAGCTGAATGTCCTATCTTTCTAAAGAAACAAATGAAAGGAATGCATGTCACTTGGTTTGATGGTGACTCAGAAAGTGACTCTGAAGAAGAATCAGCTAAACTAGTTACTGCACTAACTGGTATTTGTAACTTTGATAATGATTCAAGTGATGAGGAGCTGACTTATGAAGAACTTGCTGACACCTACAAGAAGTTGTGTATTAGGAGTGCTGATGTTTGCCAACAAAATGAGAAGCAGAAGAAGCTCATAGTAAAGTTGGAGGCTGAGAAGAAGGTAGACATAGCAACTATAAGTCATCTCAAAGGTAAAGTTCTGGTGTTGAACTCCAAACAGGATCGATGACAGTCGGCCGGGATGTTAACAAATGAACCGACAAGTTGGAAGAGATCGCGACCGGACAAAATGTGGAAACATGTCCGGTCTAGGATTTGTATCGCAGGAATGGAACTTTTGACATGAAGAAACCTAGGCCTGTTAAACAAATGTCAAAACAGATGTCACAACATAGGGCTCAACATCAAGGGCAAAGAAACATGAAGAGGAATTACCAAAGATGGATATGTCATTATTGTGGGAGGTTTGGCCACATAAAACCATTTTGTTTCAGATTATATGGGTATCCTAACCAGACTCCACATGTCAAACCTAAAACTAACAAGACACCAAATAATCAACAATGGATGAAAAAGACTACAACCTTGATAGCTCACACCTCTCTTAGAGTCTCTGCCAAAGAAGACTGGTACTTTGACAGTGGATGTTCTAAACATATGACCGAATAAAAAATCACGAGTGACATCAAGCCTCATTCAACCAGCAATGTCACTTTTGGAGATGGAGCTAGAGGAGAAATCAAAGGTGTTGGAAAATTGGACTGCCCTAGAGTCCCAAACTTGAATGAAGTGTTACTGGTAAATGGATTAACTGCTAACCTCATCAGTATCACCAACTATGTGATCTAGGATTCAAAGTCAACTTCACCAAGTCCTAATGCCTTGTCACAAATGAAAACAAGAAGTTGTAATGAGAGGAGTCGATCAAAAGACAATCATTACTTGTGGGAATCTAAGGACACAACTACTTTCCGTGTGCTCTAGAGCCAAAGAAGAAAAGGAAGAAACTGTGGCATCAAAAACTTGGCCATTTACATCTTAGAGAATGAAAAGATCATATCCTGGAGGTCATAGGGATTCCAAAGCTCAGATTGATGAAGGAAGAGTCGTGGTGAATGTTAGGTTGGAAGCAAACTAGGATGTCACATCCAAAGACAAGACATATAACCACTTCCAAGGTTCTAGAACTTCTACATATGGATTTGATGGGTCCCATGCAGGTAGAAATTCTTGGTGGGAAGAGGTATGCCTATGTTGTTGTTGATAATTTTTCCAAATACACCTGGATAAACTTCATTAGAGAGAAATCTGATGTATTTGATGTCTTTAAAGAATTGTGCAAAAGACTTCAAAGAGAAAAAGAAGGCTGCATTGTCAGGATTAGAAATGATCATGGAAAGGAATTTGAAAATAGTAAGTTTGATGAGTTATGCTCTTCAGAATGGATCAATCATGAGTTCTCTTCACCTATAACTCCTCAGCAAAATGGAGTTGCGGAAAGGAAAAACAGAACTATATAGGAATCTGCTAGGGCAATGATACATGCCAAGAAGCTTCATATCCACTTTTGGGCTGAAGCTATGCATACAACTTGCTATGTCCACAACAGGGTCACATTGAGAAAGGGAACATCATCCACTCTTTATGAAATATGGAAAGGGAGAAAGCCTACTGTGAAGTACTTCCATGTTTTTGGAAGCAAATGTTATATCTTGACAGATCATGAACAAAGGAGAAAGATGGACTGATCGGTAAAATAGCAAGTGTACTATTTATCGATGTAGTAATAATGGGAAAAACCCCAAAGTCGATCTCTTGAGGATCAGACCGTGAATTAAGTTTGTTCGAATGAATATCAATTGAACAAAAGCAATGGTTGATTGTTTGTTTCGAGCTAATATAATACGAAAACTAAATTTATGAAGATTATATATGACGATGAGAATAATGCCCGGGCGGTGTATGAATCGCGATACAATGACCAATTTGTTTCGTTATTTTGAAAAGCTATGTTTCAACTTTTCTTTCCCTATACCTAAAGTTATTTTTCCGCAATTCCTTTCAAGAAAACTTTGTATTCTCTTTGCCCTAATTCCTCGATGCCAAGAGAGGATATCAAGCATTAGTTACGACATAAAAATGTATTCGGAGGGTATTCAATTCCTTAGAATATCACCTATGATAAAAGTGATGCAACAGATTAGGATTGCTGATCAGCCAACCCTAATTACGATCAATAATCATTTCTTCCAAGCGATTAAGCATTAAAATGTTGCATAATAATAAAGAATAAGGTTTAAACATAAAACTCATATTACTGAAACATCAATTAGTCATTACAACGCGAAATCGTGGACACCTCCCCGACATTGGGGTTTAGCTACTCATGTTCATACTACTAATGAAAACAGAATCAAGAAGAAAAGTCATTACAATAGATTGAGAGGTTGATCGGTTGCTTGCTGATCGATCCTTTTCTTGAATCACTCTAAGCTCTCTATGTTAATTCTCCCAATCAAAAGTGTTCCTTCCTCTAAACCTAGTTTCCTATAATAAAGAGTTATTAAAAGAAATGTCCAAATGTTCTCAAACTTGTCCCAGTAGTAAAAATAGATTTTTCCTTGGATGCCACGACGGCGGTTGTGGCGTGACATGGGTGCGTTAAGCTTGTAAATCAAGTCCACACCTTGAGGGACACGACGGCGTCCGTGTTGTACAACACGGTGGCCGTGGTTGTGTTGCCGGTTATTTTATCTTTTTTTATGTGTGACATGGTTAATGTTGGACACGATATTTCGTGTCAACGTTTCGTTTTGCTGTGCGTTTCTGGCGGATCATTTTCGTGGATAGCCAACTAGATAGAAATTAAAACACTGAAACAACAACAAATACCATGCATTAAAAATGATAAAACATGGACATGACGGTAATAATGTAGCAGGCTAAAAAATTTACGAAAGAATGACACTAAAACCTTGGAGTACGGCTAAAGATCAATGATCAAACTCCCGAACTTGAACTTTGCTTGACCTCGCATAAGCAATATAGCAACTTAATAAACCCAATTATAGCTTGAACTTGCGGATGAAACGATGATACTGATCGTGAGTTCGCCAGTCACCGATGAATATGGTATTCTCTCAATCAAGTATCGCATGAACACTAAACTGCAGCACCACGGACCTCAATCCTTTGTGGCAAATTTTCTAACTATGCTGTGTTTTCTTTCCATTTATACCATGGCTTTTTGATTTCTTTAGCGTATGATTGATCAAATGTATCTTTTCAGACATTTTTTTTTCGTTGTCCTTTGGGACGACCTTTATACCGCTAAGTTAGGCTGAATAACCGTGAGGTTACCCAACTTAGAAGGATCGATTGTCTAATTGTCTTTATTCATTTTTTCTGCTTTTTTTTTTATCGGTTTTTCGATCAACCTTGCACACACTTAGTATAGATTAAGTTTTATCGGTAGAAACTATTGGGCATATGATCAAAGTACCATGGCACAAATCTACACGTTAGGGATTTTTCAAGACGGTGGTGTTTTGGTATTTTCAACATCAAGATTTTTCTAATTTCCAAATTTCTTTTTTTCACTAATATATTTTCTTTTGCAAAACCAAATAAAATACGCAGTAATTAATTTTTTTCGTTCAAGTCGTAGGTGTTTTCAATGGATTTCGCAATAAAACAACCAACTTGAAACTCTCACTAGAGAAAGAAACGGAGGCAAAGCAAAACAATAAATAAATACAAAACACATAAATCAATAAAGTGTCCTCACGTTGGAGAAACGGTGGAGGAGGTGGTGGACTCACCGTAGATCAATGGTGGTGGTGCATGCAATGCATCTTTACTCGCATTTCCCCGAGTGCCTTTATGGAGCTGCTTCTCTTTTGCTCATCGCGCTTGCCTCGCACTGGATATACTTGATCGTGTATTCCGGTTTTGGTTGTTTACGAATTGCGACGAGCGAGTTGTGATTTTCGGGCACGAGTCTCCTTCGGGAGGGTCCTCACCAGTTGATTTCCGCTTCACCTTCCGAACCCACAAGCATCAAAATTTTCTCCGCTGCTTGCATAGGACTTGGTAAAACCGGCGTTTGTTAAAGAAATCGTGGAGTGTAAAGCTAACAAATGGTGATTACGGTAACTGTGGAATAATAATCATTAAAACTTTGATTGTGGTGGTGAATGTAGCTAAGTTTTGTCTTTTAATGGGTTCTTCCACCGGGTTGTGGACCGTAGCCGAGGTAGTCGCTATTGGTGATCATCCCTCCATGTAATGTCACGAAGGCTTGCTTGTGTCGGACGGAAAGCGGGATATTGATTAGTTCCTTATTAGCCATGCCATAGAGCAAGTATAGCTCTCTTTGTGGGCCAAAGTTATCCCCACGATGAAAGGGTGTAGGCAATTTTGGGGCATATCGAAAACAAGGGTTGTAGTGCATGAAGCCTTGGCCCCTTAGCGATACATACTGTAGTTTTCATTGTTTCCAAAGCGTGCAAAAAAGTGGTGGGAGGTGTTGGCCAAAGCTGGAGCTTAAGAACGCGTCCCAATTGGAGTGAGAATGGTCATTATCAAACAAACGAAACTTGAGGTGCCAAAATACTCCTCATCGTAGTTGCCACCTATGGCGGAGTGAAAACCAAAGAACTCAAAATTAAGGTTATGCGCTCAAATGTTTTCAAATCGCATAAATTCAAGCATGCCTAAAGTATGAAACATCCTATGTACC
The DNA here is from genome assembly GCA_021764765.1 of Vicia sativa. Classification (NCBI taxonomy): domain Eukaryota; kingdom Viridiplantae; phylum Streptophyta; class Magnoliopsida; order Fabales; family Fabaceae; genus Vicia; species Vicia sativa. The sequence goes on along the minus strand of CM038793.1, from coordinate 234,986,740 downwards.
TCCATTCGTAGCCCTAAGTTATCTAAAGTGTTATAATGTGGTAAGCGGAATCAAATTACGCTTCACCAATCGTATATACTTGCGTTGATGGTCGGATCCTCAAATAGAATACCATGAGCATTTCGCCATGGCGAGCTCGCTTCTTAGGGAGGATTGAGGACGACCTTTCCAGTATCTCGTGGAGGCATGGTGAGAACTTAATAACACAAATCAACAAAATTCGAAGAGAGATTAGACAAACGGAGACCGTAGGAATAACAATGGAGATGAGATGATCAACTTTCTCATCAGGATGAGGAGTTAGTGGTAAATGTAGGCTTTAAAGGAAGAGTAACAATGGAGGCTGGGCTTGGAGAGTGAGAGAGAGGTAGAAGAAGAAGAGTTAATGAGAATAATAAAATAATATGTGGTAAATAATAGAGTTAAAAGTGGGAAAAGGATAAAAATTGTGGGCCCAAGTCAAAAATGCAAAGTTCGTCACGACACGGGCCGTGTTGCCGACACGGGCACCCGTTTGCATCCTCGTTTCCGCCACAATTTAATTTCAAAGCCACGCTTTTCAAGAGCTGCAACACGGGTGTGTTGCACAACACGGCACCGTGTTGTATCCCCTGCTCGCCACGAATTACCATATGTAACCCATTTCTTGACACGGCCGTCATGCAACACTGTAATGTGGTCGTGGCTCAAACCACACCACCAAATCATGCATTTCGTTTTTCAAACCCGCTTATTCGACACCTCTCCTTCCAGCTTGATTAGTGAGACACATCAACTAAAGACCTACAAAATGAACAAACAAAATTAAATAAATCGTGGGTTGCCTCCCACGTACAGCTGCTTATCGTCGCATGGCTCGACGGTCCGTTGTCTCATCGAGTAAGACGAATGACCTCAATCATCCAATCTTTTGACCTTGAAAATAAGGCTTAAGCCTCGCCCATTAACTTTGAAAATGTCTCCATTGGCTTGATTCTTAATCTCGACCTTCCATATGGAAACACCTTATGAACCACAGGTGGTCCGACCATTTGGACCGCAATTTTCCAGGAATAGCTTCAGCGGAATTGTGCAGGTGACCAAATTGTCCTTCCCAAAACTCTTTTCCGGATTCTCCTATCGTGCCACTTCTTGGTCTTTTTGTAAACTTGGCATTCTCATACGCATAATTCAAACTCTTCTAATTCACGAGTTGCGTAATCCTAGAATTTCCGCTAGAGATACATCCATGTTCAAGAATTTGTTTGCCCAAAAGCCTTGTGTTCCACTCTAAAGGCGATGATGTGCTTTGCCATAGACGAGTTGGTATTGACATTCCGATAGGTGTTTTGAAAGCTTCTGAAGCCCATAATGCATCATCTAACTTTGTCGCCCAATCTTTTCGCGACGAACTCACCGTCTTCTTCTAGAATATGCTGAAGTCTATTAGACACTACTTGACCACTCGTTTGAGGATGGTAGAGTGGCTACTCGGTGCTTCACATTGTACTTTCAAGGAGTTTCTCCATGGGTGATTTAGGAAGTGAGTTCCTTCATCACTTATCAATGCTCACAGATTCAACCCTCGAAAAGATGTTCTCTGCAAGAACTTCACTACTACCTTAGCATCATTGGTTGGTAAGGCTACCCTTCACCCATTTCGATACATAATCCACAACAACTAGGATGTAGTTCTTCCCGAATGACGGTGGAAATGGACCCATGAAGTCAATCCCCAAACATCGAATAACTCGACCTCTAGCATGAAATTGGGGCATTTGATTTCTCTTTGATATGTTCCCATCATCGACACTTATCACACTCCTTCACCATCTCTGGCATCCTTGAACAATGTCGCCAGATAATCCCTGATTGCAAAACTTTAGATGGAAGGCGGTCACCGCTTAAAATGTCCACCGTGACTGAATCATGACATGTCTCAACACATCTTTGTTCTTCCTCGTGCACACATCGTCAGATCAATCCGCCCTCCACCTCTCTTGTAGTGTAAGGGTCGTCCCATAGATAAAACCCGCAATCATGAACAAACTTTTTCTTACTAATCAAAATCATCCTGGAATTATACTGCCAACAAGGTAGTTTGCATAATCCGCAAACCAAGGCACTCAACAACAACTAGGATGTGTTCATCGCAAACTCATCCTTTATTGGACGCCGATCTTCGCCTCCTCAATAGGTGACATTCGGAGAGAGGGATCACCATTGTTCTCACACCCTTTCTTGTCACGAATTTCTACATCGAACTCTTGGAGGAGTAAAATCCACCTGGGAGTCTCGGCTCGATTCCTGCTAAAAGATATTTGCGTATGGCGTGTAACAATTAATTTGGAACCCGATAGATATTGAATTTATCAAAGGCATAAACAACCGCTAACAACTTTTTAGTTGCATTTGCCGGTGTGGTTACGTGACTAGTATAATAATCACATGGCGTTTCTTTCCGCTGTCAAGAACAGCCCTACCATAATGTCGCACGCACATGATCTCAAGGGAAAGACCAATTGGCTATCACAAGGGTGCGGACATTGTTTTTTTTAGTGTCTTTGCATGCATCGGCTCTTTGTTAAATACAAAAGGTCTTTGGCGGCGGAATGGGGCCGGATGAATGGCGAAATTCGCATGGCCTAAGAAACTGGGCCATTTTCTCATTCCACGTGCGGTGGTAATTTTGAGATAACTTCCTTGAAGTGATGATCCATCCTTGTGAAATCTGTGACCAAGAACAATGCCTTTTTAAAATGGCACTTTTTCGTTAGGATCGGGATTTCTTGACACGCTGCAAAACAAGTGAAAGGTTAGCTAGCGCGGCAAAATGAGGATCCAAAAAGTTTGGTGAAGACTTCCGGCATGGCATATGCATAAGTCGGCGGTATAAATGGGCGGTGGCCTTTCGGATAAGCAAAGACACCGTAAGGGCAAGTGAAAGCGTCTTCTTGATTCTCGTGCAACCGCAATGGTTGTGGTATCCATATCCGGAAAACAATAGTAGTCATGCTAACCTTTCTAATTTTGTCAATGAATGGGTGAAATGATTTTTCGTGGCTAAATTTAGTCTCCGTAGTCAATGCACACCGCCACGGTGGTATTCTAGTTAGTGATCAATCATTTTTTTTGTTTGGGCCATGGTGTTTTCGGGCATGAACAGGATCACCCATGTATTGTTCGAGAGTGGGGTAAGTCACGCATTTGGACTTTACTTTCTCACCACCTCCTTCATAGGGTTCAATCTCCTCGGGGCTGTATTAAGTTGTGATCTTCTTCCATGAGATTTTATGCATGCAAACCGTGGGACTTATACCTTTGAGGTCTTTGATTTTCAACCAATAAAGTATTTTTTAAGAACTTTTATTAATTTTGTTTTTCCGCACACGCAAATTAGAGCTAATGATAGTAGGACATTTTTCACGGGGTGTCAAGGAAAATGGCTTTATTCTCGAAGTTATTCAACTTCGAACTTTTGGCTTGTCTTCATGCATTGTTCAACTCTGTGTTGCCTTAGGTCTTCTTCCACCTATGTCCGGGATTTTTAGAACAGGTTGAATATTCAACATTTCCACCACTTTTTTTCACTACCATCAATTACGCATTTTTCAAAATTGACATACTCAAAATCTTTTCGAGAGGCATTGATACACTCGCCATGTGATCCCTTTCTCCACGCTCAAACACTTGAATGTTGCTACTTGTGCAAAATCTTTTTGCCTCATGGTATATGAACATCTATTTTCGACTCCTCATCATAAACCTTCAAAGTAAGTGTACTTCCATATCGATCATAACTTTCTGCGGTTTAGAATGGTTTGGTATTAGGGCATCTTTCTCTCGCATTTCAAGGATCACGAAATCCACGGAAACACAAACTTATCCACTTTCACAAGAACGTCTTGGACAACTCCATAAGGCCGCAATGTAATGATCCGCAAATGGAGAGTTCTCATCAGTGTTGGACAACACCAATACCTAACTTTTTGTAGATGGAGAGAGGCATGAGACTGATACTAGCACCCGGATCGATTAACGCTCTCTTGAAAGATCTATCACCAATAGTGCAAGGTATGGTAATTGCTTTCTTGTTCTTTTCACGAATCTTAAGGTGCAAAATAGCACTAAGTTTTTAGAATAATAGGCTCATACGCAATGGTTTTGCTTAAGCAATGATGTCCTCTCATGAATTTAGCATATGTAGGCATTCGCTGGTGCCTCAATAACGGAATATTCAGCTTCGCTTTTGAACAACTCAAGAAACTTCTCAAAATTCTTCTCTTTCCTTTCTTATTTCTTTGGGGTGGAGTTTGATCAATGTTTTGGTTCTTCCACTTTTCTTTAGTAACGGCGGGTGGTATTGCCAATTCTTCCTCAACTCTCTATCTTTTATGTCCAACTCCACTTCCAGTTGATCTTCACTTACCGATGTCTTTTTCACATCTTCACTTGGTTTCTCTCCTAGTGTGTGATTGACTTTATGATTGTCTTTGATTAGGTACATGGCTTTGGAGCGCCTTGTGTTGAGGAATTGCAAGATGTTGGGCGATTTGACTCATTTGCACTTCAAGATTCTTTATTGAGGCCTGTATTCACGAAATTACTTCTTGTCTCTTCTTGGAATTGAGAACGGAGTTGCCATCTTCTCAATGGCAATTTCCCAATCCGCCTTTCTTGGACCACGTGGTTGATATTCTTTGTTGGCTCGTTGTAAGTGTTGGTCATGGACGGTATTGTTGTTGTTGAGGTTGGTACTGTTGAGACTGGCGATACGGCGTTGCCCTGGACAGTTTTTGAACGTTTCTGGTCCTTCCAAGAGAAATTTGGGTGATTCTTCCAACCGGATTATATGAGTTGGCATCTGATTGTCTGCCTTAGCATTTGAATCACTCAACCCTGCTTTTGAGTTGCCATATTGCGATAGCAAAGTGCGGTCCACCACATATTTCACAAAGGACCGCTTGAACTGGTTCCACCTTTGCCACTTGCTCGAGTTCGATATTCATCTTTTTCAATCTTCTCTCTACTGCAGCAATGATTTGATCCTCCATTTTCACACCTCTTTTGGGTTTCAAATCTATCTTGCCATCCGGTTGGTTCCAAGATGATCATACAACTCAAGATGCTCATGGCGATAGCCTCTATAATTCTTCCGATACCAGTATTTGTTGAGAAATTGTAGATCCACCGGCATAGTATCATCGTACTTTTGTCTTTAATCGTAAGCCATTCACGAAGTTTTGCATCTACCAGATCCATGTTGTGAGTAGACAGCAGTTAGACATCTTTTGAACCTCTTGTATGCATCCCCAGTGATTCCCCTTCTTTTGTTTGAAATTAACAATATTGTATCTTTTACGGATGAACACAGGGTGGAAATACTCGTTGAGGAATGCTGTTTCATCTTGCCATGTTGTGATACTCCCGGGGAGTGAGTAAACCACTCTTCCGCATCATCGGTGAGTGTAAAGGAACATAACAAGTCTTTGCCTTCTCGGAATGACCTCGATTTTCAACGACGTGGTGGTAGTAAGAAATCTCTGAAGATGCTTATTGCATCCTCGTTGATTCTTCCATGAAAGGCTTGCTCTCCAATGGCGTGGATGGTCGGCGATGTGGCGAAGTACATTAATGGTTGATTGACAATGGTCATCCGGTTTGGTTGAGCATTTGCCCTCCATAGTCCCTAGCAATCTCTCTGCCCGGGGTTGACCTCCTGCTATGTTACCATTATTCTGATCCATTTCTCCATGGACTGAGTCGTCAGGTTTCGAATGTTTACATACTCTGCCTTCCATTTCTTGATTTATAGTCTGGGTCTTGCACTTGATACTGCGATCTTTCAACTCTTAATTGACGGGCCTCTCGGCAATGCTCTTTCAGTTACGTGTCAAAGGAAAATTTAGTTGAGGTCCGACCGCATAAACAAGTCGAGACAAAGTTAGAACAGATAGCAAAATTGCGATAAAATAAAATAGCAGAAGAATAAAATTTTAGTCGGAGCAACAAAATTTCAATTGAAATAGCTCAACTAAACTTAATTATTTGGCAAGAATCGGCGCAAAAACTTGATCCGGTAAAATAGCAAGTGTACTATTTATCGATGTAGTAATAATGGGAAAAACCCCAAAGTCGATCTCTTGAGGACTGCACGTGAATTAAGTTTGTTCGAATGAATATCAATTGAACAAAAGCAATGGTTGATTGTTTGTTTCGAGCTACGATAATATCAAAACTAAATTTGCAGAAGATTATATATGATGATGAGAATAATGCCGTAAGGGTGTATGAATCGCATACAATGACCAATTTGTTTCGTTATTTTGAAAAGCTATGTTTCAACTTTTCTTTCCCTATACCTAAAGTTATTTTCCGCAATTCCTTTCAAGAAAAACCTTTGGTATTCTCTTTGCCCTAATTCCTCAGATAGAGAGAATATCAAGCATTAGTTCGACATAAAACAGTATTCATAGTATTCGAATTCCTTAGAATATCACCTATGATAAAAGTGATAACAGGATTAGGATTGATCGATGCCAACCCTAATTACGATCAATAATCATTTCTTCCAAGCAGATTAAGCATTAAAATGTGCACACAATAAAGAATAAGGTTTAAACATAAAACTCATATTACGAAACATCAATTAGTCATTACAACGCAAATTGTGGACACCTCCCCGACATGGGAGGTTTAGCTACTCATGTTCATACTACTAATGAAAATGTAATCAAGAAGAAAAGTCATTACAATAGGATTTGGAGAGGTTGGATCGCCGATTGCTTCCGCCTTGATCGATCCTTCTTCTCCTTGAATCACCACTCTAAGCTCTCTCCAATATGTTAATTCTCCCAATCAAAAAGTGTCCTTTCCTCTAACCCTAGTTCCTAATATAATGCATTCTCAAATATTAAAAGAAATGTCCAAGCGCCCTCAAACTTGTCCCGGTCAAGATGTCAGAAAATAGAAATTTTCGCCTCCGGATGCTTACGACACGGGCGGTTGCGTGACACGGGTGACCGTGTCAGTTCTGCTTCGTAAAATCAAGTCCACACCTTCGAGGACACGACACGGTCCGTGTTGTAAACACGGTGGCGTGTTGTGTTGCCGGTTTATCCCATTTTTCATCTTCTACAAAGCGAACGGGTTGCCGTCGACACACGGGCACCGTGTCACACGTCCGAAATCTTCGTTTCATGCGTCTTCTCGTATTTGGATCATTTTCGCATTGGTATCGGATAGCCAACTAGATAGAAACCTGAAACACCTTGAAACAACAACCAAATTACACGCACCAACGGTAAAAATGATAAAAACATGGACACATGACTTGCTTATCCTAATCAGAGAATACTGATGAAACATAATTAAAATACTAAAAGAAAACTCATGAAAACATAAGAAACGACACTAAAACCTGCTTGGAAAGTACGACAAAAGATCACTGATCATGGACCCTAAAAGTGATGAAGGAATATTCCTGGGATACTCTACCAACAACAGAGCATATAGGGTGTTCAATTCCAGGACCAAAGTTATGATGGAATCTATAAATGTCACAGTTGATGATCACCCTGAGGAAGCCAATGTCCCATATGATGTTCAGACATTCTTTGACACTCCCACACAAGTGGTTACAAAAGCTGATGTGCCTAATCCTACTTCATAAGAGTTTGAATCAAAGGAAGCTAACAAAGAACCTTTCATCAGAATTCAGAAAGATCATCCCAAAGAACTCATCATAGGAGATCCTAACAGTGGAGTCAGTACAAGATCTAGAGAAATCATCTCAAACTCTTGTTTTATGTCCAAGATTGAACCAAAGAATGTTAAAGAAGCTTTGACTGATGAATATTGGATTGGTGCCATGCAAGATGAATTGAACCAGTTCAAACAACATGAGGTATGGGAGTTAGTTCCTAGACCTGAAGGAACAAATATCATTGGCACAAAATGGATATACAAAAACAAGTCTGATGCTGAAGGGATTGTCACCAGGAATTAGGCAAGACTTGTTGCACAAGGATACACTCAAGTTGAAGGAGTTGACTTTGATGAAACTTTTGCTCCTGTAGCCAGGCTGGAGTCAATCAGACTACTCTTGGGAGTTGCTTGCATTCTGAAGTTTAAACTATTTCAGATGGATGTGAAAAGTGCCTTCCTAAATGGGTACTTAAATGAGGAAGTATATGTGGAACAACCTAAGGGATTTGTGGATCCAAACTGTCCTTATCATGTATACAAATTGAGAAAAGAATTATATGGTCTGAAACAAGCTCCTAGAGCTTGGTATGAAATGGTGACAAAGTTCCTTACTGACAAAGGGTACAGGAAAGGAGGACTGGACAAAACTCTTTTTGTGAAGGATGAAGGAGGAAAAATAATGGTAGCTCAAATTTATGTGGATGACATAGTATTTGGAGGAATGTCAAATAAAATGGTTAAACATTTTGCTGATTAGATGCAAGCTGAATTTGAAATGAGCCTCATGGGAGAATTGACCTACTTTCTTGGGCTACAAGTCACACAGTTAGAAGATTCAATTTTTCTTTCTCAAAGCAAGTATGCCAAGAATATTGTCAAGAAAATTGGGATGGAGAATGCCAGTCATAAAAGGACTCCTCCCCCTACTCATCTAAAGCTGTCCAAAGACACAAGTGGGACAAGTGTGGATCAAAGCTTGTACAGAAGTATGATAGAAAGTATACTATACTTAACAGCCAGCAGACCTGACATAGCCTTTATAGTTGGAGTATGTGCAAGATACCAGGCTGAACCCAAGATGAGTCACATAAACCAGGTGAAAAGAATTCTGAAGTATGTGAGTGGAACCTACGACTATGGTATGTTGTACTCTCATGGATGTAATCCTATCTTGTCTGGTTATTGTGATGCTGATTGGGCTGGTAGTGCTGATGACAGAAAGAATACCTCTAGAGGATGTTTCTTTTTAGGAAACAACCTTATCTCTTGGTTCAGCAAGAAACAAAGTTGTGTGTCCCATCTACTACTGAAGCTGAATACATAGCAGCTGGTAGCAGTTGTTCTCAAATGATCTGGATGAAACAGATGATGACTGAGTATAATGTCACACAAAATGTCATGACATTATACTGTGACAACCTGAGTGCTATTATTAACATATCCAAGAATCCTATACAGCATAGCAGAACTAAGCATATTGACATTAAACATCACTTCATCAGAGATCTTGTGGAAGAGAAAGTGATTAAGTTGGAGCGTGTTGCCACTGACCTACAACTGGCTGATATTTTTACCAAGGCACTGGATGCTAGTAAATTTGAAAACTTAAGGGGTAAGATGGGTATTTGTCAATTTGAAGACTTGTAGCAATTAATTTTGTTTAAAACAAGGGCTGAGAGAAGTATGTTATTTAAGTTAATTGTGATTGGGAAAATAAATAGTCTCTCTCTTTCTTTCCAAATATTTCAGAAGAGGAATAGACACATTTATATTTTCTCCCTCACAGTTTGGATTATCACTCTCCACTCTCACAACAGATAGTTTAAACCTTGCCTTCACTTGTACTCTCTACTCATCAAGATGTCTCAACAATCTTTGTCATCATCATCGCAGAAGACTACTTCTTCCTCATCCACTGGCACGGATTCTAGGGCAAACATGAATCCCAAGGATGTTGATGTTCTTGAAATAACACCACTGTGATGGCCATCCAGTAAAGAAGATGAGAACTCCACATGCAAGACGATCGCAGGCTTCTCCTTCTGGTAATTTGCTCAAACCTCTTCTTCTGTTCCCCCTGAAATAGCTAATAGGGAGGGTACTGCTTATGTCCACCAAGCTATCTCTAGATTAGTGACTAGAATCCTTAATGAAAACCATGTTGTGCCTGGTGTTTCTGTTCCACTGAATCAAGAAACTGCTATCCCTAACATAGGAAGTGATCCCAATGTCACTCAGAATGTTGAGACAAATGATGACAATATTGAGGAATCTCCTGCAAAATCTGATGATCATCAGACCCCTGCTGATCAGGCTGATGATATGCCTGTTATAGATGTTGATGAGGAATTTTCTGATAATGATCTGATTGCTAATGTCAATCCTAGCATAGCTAAGAGACTGATGTCTAGAAAAGAGAAACAAAGTGTTGTTCAAAGCCTCTCCAAAGAGAAGGTTGCTGAAGATGTTTCTGGAAAGGTTGGGCCTGAGAGCAAGGCTGTTGTAGGTGATGTAAAAGACTAATCAGCTGGATCTTCCAAAGGAAAAGGTAAGGTGAAATCAAAGGGAGCTGCTGGTAGCCCTTCAAAACCCTTGAGGAAATTAGTGTCTAAGAAGAGGAAAGCCCCTACACCCTCTGAAACAGATGAAAGCTCTAACTTTGATTTTTGATGTTGAGAGCAATGTTCCAGACATTCCTCTCAAGAAGAAGCCCACATCAGGCAAACTTGCCAAGGTTCCTGAAGTTGCCATTGATAATATTTCCTTTCATCATCCTGAGAATGCTAGCAGGTGGAAATATGTGTTCTTGAAAAGAATAGCATTAGAAAGAGAGTTGAACAACAATGCCCTTGATTGCAAGGATGTAATGGACCTCATAAAATTTGCTGGACTAATCAAAACAATTGTCAAAGTTTCTAGATGCTATGAGATTCTTGTCAAAGAATTCATTGTGAATTTATCTGTTGATTGTGCTGATGGAAAATCAAAAGATTTTATGTGCGTGTATGTGAGAGGAAGGAATAATTTCCATCCAGTGATCAACAAATACTGGGAGATCATGAAGCTCATTTTTAGTTAGAAGTCATTGACAACCGTTTGTTGTTATCAACGTCATGTCAAATCGGGCCAATCAATACCATCTCTCATCGGATTGGGGAGATTTATTTATGTTGTTGGAATCAAGACCAACTTTGATTATGGAAGCTACATCTTTGAGCAAATAATGAAACATGTTGAAAGTTATGTTAAAGGTCCTATAGCTTTTCTCCTCCTATTGTAGATAATTATTGATCAATATCCCCGACATCCCGTAGAAAAGACATACAATTTATGCAAAGAGCTCGTAATTTGGATTTAATATATTGCTTTCAGGAACCATGTCCTTGATATTGTCATGACATCTCTACCGAGACATTAAATTTCAAACTAATTCCAAGAAAATGTTGGTCAGGCTAAGAGAGATCAGCAGAGCTTGAGCCGTAAAGAAGGCACTTGAAGAGTTGATCACTACCCTGGAACAGGAAAAGGATGACATAGAGGTTGAGGATGAGAGGCTAGAAAAGGATGCTGAAGAACAACTTGATGGTTCTACAAGCAGCTCAACAAAGATGCTACTAAAGCTAAAGGTTTCCTCGTGAGATGTTAAAGCCGTAGTTCTGTCATTGTGTGAATGATAGCTGCCATTGATTTTAACGATGAGCTAATGTTTCTGGTTGTTTGTTTTGGTTTGTTTTGATAACTTAGATTTCTGTTGATTTTTCTGCTAATTGTATAACTTGATTTATGGGACTTTGTAATGGCTCCTTTGGCCCCTTTATGGCTTAAAATGGGGAGAATTAATTGGTAGAATTTGTCTTAATTGGGTGTTTGTGTTTGGTAGTTTAGTTTAGTTGTTTTAATATTCTGCTGCTTTAGTTTGACCTCTGATAGTTTAGTTGTTTTAGCCATAAACGGGAGTTTGTGTTGATTTAGCGCATAGTTATAATTTTGTAAAACTAGATATGACAATGTCCTGACTGATGTCATATCAAGTTAAAGACAATTCGCAGATGAATTTCCCATGTACAAACTGTATGATTGTATAACATAAATGATTATGCTTGACTATATGTAATTGATTTCATAAGATCGTTGAGGTGATGTCTTATGTCATGACTAATGTTAAGACATCCTGTAATTGTAATTATAAAATTTATTTTTTCCGGAGTTTTGACTCTTGGGTTCCGAATGGATTAATATGTTGGATCATGTCATTTGACTTTTGGTTAACTATGTTTAACCCTAATTTGTTATGTTGAAAGAACAAGTCTTTAAGTTAACCGTGGAACCCTAGCTATATTTGTGAAGCCCGAGAGAAGTCTATGTTGCTTCTCAGATATCTCATCAACTCCTTATGTCGTGAGTCGTGCTTTTGGAGAAGATCAACAAGGTGCATTGTAATTGTGTGTTATTAGTAATATCGTGGAGCCAAGCAATTATCTTTCGAGCCTGGAGTAGGATAAATAAGTATTTTGTCAGCCCAAAGTTTTTTGAAGCATTTAGTGTTGTGTCTCTTTGATAAAGCTTTGAAGCAAATTCAAGCATGTAAATGAAGAATGTCTTCACCCTATTAAGCATTAGATTAGTATTACCGCAGTTGATTGAGGAAGTAGTAGAACTCAAGTCTAAGTAGGACTTAGATTGAAGTTGCATGGGTAGGTCTTAAGTGAAGGAGATAAACTGCTTGGTTTATTCCTAAATTAATACCTCTTATAGTGAATTCTCCTCGGTTTGTAGCCCCCTGTGATGTAGGTGAATATACACACTCGAATCGGGTTAACAATTGATAATGGTTCTTTGCCTTTTAAATTATTGTTTGGATTGTTAACAGTTTGTCAGAAACGGGTGTCATATCACTTTGACATTAAGTATCTGTAGCCATAATGTCAAGAATGTCTTCAGAAAATCTGCTGAAATTTTAAGTGAATATAAATCTTAAAAAAATCTGATGACAAATTTAAATGAATATAAGTATTCAGAAAATCGGGTGAAATTCAAAGTGAAAAAAAGACATCGAAAATTCTGGTGAAAATTGAAGTGAACATAAATCATAAGATAATCTGATGAAAGCTGAAGTGAATATAAATCTTAAGAAAATATAATGAAATATGAAATGAATAGAAGTCTTCAGAAAATCTAGTGAAAGTAGAAGTGAATATAAATCTTAAGAAAACATGATGAAATTTGAAATCACCATAAAGTCTACAAAAAATCATGACATTTAGAAGTGCATAAGTCTCTAGAAGTTCCAGTGAAATTGAAGTGAACATAAATCTTAAGATAATCTGATTAAATTTAAAGTGAATATTAATCTCAAAAAAATCAAATGAAATTGAAATGAATATAAATCTTTAGAAAATATGATGAAATTTGAAGTGAACATAAGTCTTCAAAAAATCTGGTGAAACCAGTGAATATAAGTCTTAGAAAATCTGGATGAAATTTGAATGAATATAAGTCTTGAAAAATCTTGTGAAAATAGAAAGTAAATACAAGTCTTTAAAACGGATGAAATTTGAAGTGAATATAATTCCTTCTAAAAATCGGTGAAAATTTAAGTGAATATAATTCTTAGAAATGGGGATGAAATTTTATGAATATAAGCCCTTGGAAAAATCTGTGAAAATTGAAGAAATAACTAACTCTTAAGATAATGTTGAAATCATGAATATAAATCTTAAGAAAACATGATGAAATTTTAAATCAATATAAGTCTTCATAAAATCTGAAATCAAGTGAATATGAGTCTCAGAAGTTCTGAATAAAATTGATGCGAACATAAATCTTAAGATAATCTGATTAAATTTGAAGTGAAGATAATCCTCAAGAAAATCAAGAAATCTTCAAATGAATATAAATCTTAGAGAAATTTGATGAAATTTGAAGTGAATATAAGTCTTCAAAAAAAAATATAAGTCTTCAAAAAATCGGATGAAATTTCCAGTGAATATAAGTCTTCAGAAAATTTGGTGAAAATTTGATTTAATATAAGTCTCTAAAACTGAAATGAAATTCTAATAATAAGCTTTGTAAAACTGTGAAAATTGAAGAACATTAATCTTAAGTAATAATGATGAAATTTGAAGTGAATATAAACTCTAAAAAATATGATGAAATTTGAAGTGAATAGAATATCTTCAGAAAATCCTGTGAAATTATAATTGAATATAAATCTTAGGAAAACATGATGAAATTTTAAAACAATATAAGTCTCTTAATAAAATCGTGAAATTCAAAGTGAAAACAGTCTTAAGTTTAGGTGAAAAATTGGAAGGAATAAAAATCTTGGGATAACTTGAATAAATTTAAAGTGAATATATCATCTCAAAAAAACTGAAAATTTGTGGGGGAATATAAATCTTTGAAAATAAGGAAGAAATTTGAAGGATATAAGTCTTCAAAAAATTCTTAGAAAATCAAGTAAATATAAGTCTCAAAAATTGGGATGAAATTAGGAATATAAGTCTTCTCAAAAATATGGTGAAAATTGAAGTGAATATAAGTCTTCAGTAAATCAGATTAAATTTGAAGTGAATATAAGTCTTCAGAAAATCTGGTGAAAATTGTAGTGAACATAAATCTAAAGATAATCTGATGAAATTTGAAGTGAATATAAATCTTAAGAAAATCTGATAAAATATGAAACGAATTTAAGTCTTCAGATAATATGGCGAAAATAGAAGTGAATATAAAACTTTAAAAAATTTCATGAAAATTGAAGTGAATAGAATGTCTTCAGAAAATCTGCTGAAATTTTAAGCGAATATAAATCTTAAGAAAATATGAGGAAATTCGAAATGAATATAAGTCTTCAGAAAATCGGGTGAAACTCGAAGTGAATATAAATCTTCAGAAATTCTGGTCAAAATTGAAGTGAACATAAATCTTAAGATAATCTGATGAAATTTGAAGTGATTATTATTCTTAAGAAAATCAGATGAAATTAGTAATGAATATAAATCTTTAGAAAATATGAAGAAATTTGAAGTGAATATAAGTCTTAAAAAAATTAGGCGAATATTGAAGTAAATATAAGTCTTCAGAAAATCAGATGAAATTAGTAGTGAATATAAGTCTTCAAAAATCTTGTGAAAATTGAATTAATATAAGTCTTTAGAAAATCATGAAATTTCAAGAATATAAGTCTCTGAGAAACTGGGTGAAAATTTGAAGTGAATATAAGTCTTCAAAAAATCAGATGAAATTTGAAGTGAATATAAGTCTTCAGAAAATCTGGTGAAAATTGAATTGAACATAAATCTTAAGATAATCTGATGAAATTTGAAATGACTATGAATCTTAAGAAAATCTGATGAAATATAAAATGAATATAAGTCTTCTATAATATGGGTGGAAATTCTATGAAACATAAATCTAAGATAACCTGGATGAAATTTAAGTGAAATAAATCTTCTTAAAATCAAGTGAAATATGAAAAGAATATAAGTCTTTAGAAAATCTGGTGAAAATTGAAGTGAATATAAATCTTAAGATAATCTGATGAAATTTGAAGTGAATATAAATCTTAAGAAAATCTGATAAAACTTGACCTGAATATAAATCTTGAGAAAATATGATGAAATTTCAAAGAAATAAAAGTCTCAAAAAATCAAGGAAATGGAGTGTATATAAAGTCTCTAAACAACTCTTAAGATAATCAAAAGAAAATTGGGCTTGAACATAACTCTTAAGATAATCTGATGAAATTTGAAGTGAATATAAATCTTCAAAAAATCTGATGAAATATTAAATTAATATAAGTCTTCAGAAAATCTTGTTAAAATTGAAGTGAATATAAATCTTTAAAAAATTTGATGAAATGTGAAGTGGATAGAATCTCTGTAAAAACTGCAAAACTTAAGTGAATATAAATCTTAAGAAAATCAGATGAAATTTGAAATGAATATAAGTCTTCAAAAATTTGGTGAAACTCGAAGTGAATATAAATTTTCGAAATCAAGCCAAAATTGGAAGTGAAATATAAATATTAAGATAACTGGATGAATTTGTGCTAATTTAAATTTAAGAAAACTTATGAAATTAGTGATGAATCTTTAGAAAATATGAAGAAATTTGGGCGAATATAAGTCTTAAAAATTAGTGAATACAGTAAATAGGTGCTTGAAAAATCTGGATAAAATTAGTAGTGAATATAAGTCTTCAAAAATCTTGTGAAAATTGAATTAATATAAGCCTTTAGAAAACTGGGTGAAATTTCAATGAATATAAGTCTCTCAGGAAAATGGTGAAAAATTGAAGTGAATATGTCTCTCAAAAAAAACTGATGAAATTTGAAGTAATATAAGTCTTTGAAAATCTGTGAAAATTAATTGAACATAAATCTTAAGATAATCTGATGAAATTTGAAATGACTATGAATCTTAAGAAAATCTGATGAAATATAAAATGAATATAAGTCTTCAGATAATATGGTGAAATTTTAAGTGAACATAAATCTTAAGATAATCTGATGAAATTTGAAGTGAATATAAATCTTACGAAAATCTGATGAAATATGAAAAGAATATAAGTCTTTAGAAAATCTGGTGAAAATTGAAGTGAATATAAATCTTAAGATAATCTGATGAAATTTGAAGTGAATATAAATCTTAAGAAAATCTGATAAAACTTGACCTGAATATAAATCTTGAGAAAATATGATGAAATTTCAGTAAATATAAGTCTTCAGAAAATCAGATGAAATTTGGAGTGTATATAAGTCTTTAAATAACTCTTAAGATAATCTGGTGAAAATTGAAGTGAACATAACTCTTAAGATAATCTGATGAAATTTGAAGTGAATATAAATCTTCAAAAACTACGAAATATTAAATTAATATAAGTCTTCGTAAAAATCTTGTTAAAATTGGAAGTGAATATAAATCTTAAAAAATTTGATGAAATGTGAAGTGGATAGACTGTCTCTTGAAAATCCATGAAACTTCTTATGAATATAAATCTTAAAGAAAACTTATGAAATTTGAAAGTGAATATAAGTCTTCAAAATTTGGTGGAACTCAGTGAATATAAAACTGCAAATTCACAAAATTGCTAGAAATATAAATCTTAAGATAATCAATGAAATTTGAAGTGATTATTATTCTTAAGAAAACTGATGAAATTGGGGTGGGAGAATATAAATCTTTAGAAAATAAGTGAAGAAATTTGTGATTATAAGTCTTATAAAATTAGGGGTGAATATGAAGTAAATATAAGTCTTCAGAAAATCGATGAAATTAGTAGTGAATATAAGTCTTCAAAAATCTTTGAAAATTGAATTAATATAAGTCTTTTAGAAAACTGGACATGAAATTCCAAGTGAATATGTCTATAAAACTGTGAAATACAAGTGAATGCCTTCAAAAAATTTATGAAATTTGAAGTGAATATAAGTCTTCTAAAATCTTTGTGAAAATTGAATCGAAGTTATAAATCTTAAGATAACTGAAATTTGAAACGGATTTATGAACTTATGAAAATCTTGTGAAATATAAATGAATACATAAGTCTTAGAAAACATGGTGAAATTTTAAGTGAAATATAAATCTTAAGATAATCATGAATTTAAGTGAATATAATCTACGAAAATTTGGGAATCAAAGAATATAAGTCTTTGAAAATCGTGAAAAATTGGAAGTGAATATAAATCTTA